>PDGT01000017.1:5521645-5549728 GCA_003671415.1 Megathymus violae | reverse complement strand
GGACTTTGTACCTCACAGGTACCATCTGCTTTGCTAGTATTGGATTTCTAAACCAAAGCTATTCTTGATAGCGAGAATGCCCGTACAAATTAGAGAGTTCGACAACATTATGGTATGTACTTACATATGTGTATAATATGTCTCTGAATATTGAGTTGTTGCATTGCTGTTTGCTTTCTAGCGTGTTTAAACTCGTTTTCGGTGACTATATAGATTGATTGATATCTGTTGGGTTTCGTTAGTAGATAAGTTTTTAGAAGTAGAGCATAAAAAAATTTAAAAAATATCTATATTCTGGTATTTTATATGGCGACTAATAATTTGAAATTTATTACAATTTTATTATGATATAGGGATTCTTATTATAGATATTACAAGTTACTTATATTATGCTAACCTATCTAAGGTTCTGTTTACACAACACGAATGTAGGTAAGTATTTATTAAATAACTGCCAGTACTCAATGAAAACAAAATGTGTATTTTCCCTAACAGCTCTATGTACATTATATATACTCAAAAATAAGGTCAGTTACTTAACACAGGTTGTAATTGTCCATTTAATTTAAGATTTATGTGTTTTAGTACAAAATAAGAATTTACATTTAGGATTTGCAAAACATATTAAAAATAAATATTGAGGTACGGTATAAAATTTATCTTAAAGTATTGGAATAAATGATATGGCTTTTGACTTATTTGTTATATTTCTGAAGAGAATGTATACTCAAATCTCTCATGACAATTAAAGCGTCTAGTGTTGATTGAATGTGTTAGCAGAATGTGTTAGAATAGACATAGAACTAAATATCGATTTGACAAAAAAGTGTGAAGAGTTAGAAATCGCGATGGTTCTATCTCTGATCAATGATCTTTAAATCAATTGTTAATTATTTAATAATTATTATTTTCCAGAATATTATCTATGTAGTATGTGCAGTGTCATTGTAATATATTTGCATTAATTATTGTTAATAATTTAAGCATAATAAATCAAATGTAATGGTAAATTTGAGCACAATAAATATCATTCATATTTATCATAATTATGTCACCGGAATGAGCTGTGACGTTGATTTGTGGTACTCGAGAACTTTATTACAATTTTGGTCCAAATGGTTCAAACCAATCTCCCCTTCTCGCGGTGTAAGGACGAGACTATGGCGAACGGTCCCGTCTGTTGGAGATCACTGAACATTGTGCCATGCAAGTTAATCCCGACAGTAATTATGATAGGTAGGATTGCCTGCGTATCATTTTTTTTTCTAAACTCAATGTGATTGCCGTTCTTTCAAACATCTTCGTATATGGATAATTGCTTCATGTGCTGGCTACCTACAAAGTATTTCTTTATTATAACTAATTTCTTATACTCGCAAGCACATAACTTTAAAATTTAGAGGTAAGTTCAGGATTCGAATTTGAATTTCCCATGTGTGATCAATTTTATTTTTCTCTAATTATTACATTTATTTTATGTAAATATCGACAAACGAGCAGACCAGCCACCTGATGCTAAGTGGTCTCCGTAACACAAGCATAACCTGCAGTTGCCGATCGGGAGACTCGTATTATTAGTGGCTCTCCGACACTGACCGATACACGTATGAAATATTTTACCGTCGGTTTTAGGAGCTGATTTTTTATAGGGGTTACCGCATGCCTATTTATAGATTAACGCATCCATAATAACATCACATACCGGCGACTGGATGTGACTGTTGTGTAGTTATGTACTCTTATAGTAACTGTATAGTAGAGAATATAGAGACTTTAAGATGAACAACGCCTATTGCCGCCTTCGAAGTTTACTGTTGCACGAGAAAGCTATTTCGTAACGTCCTACCGCGATATCAAAGGCCAATGGTCAATTTTAGCGCGTAATTCGGCAGCGAGTCAAATTAAACTCATCTTTAGGCCGAGTTGGTTGATCGAATGCATAAATGTGTTTTCTAGCGAAAAATTGCCTTAAAAAACTTTGCACAAAGGCTTTGTATGTAGTTTCATTCCAATGGCAAATCTGCAGGAAATATTGCTGTATCAGAGAACGAGCAGTTGCTTGCATCACGTGTGTGTCACGTTGTGTGTGTATGTGTTGTGGATTTTAGTTAACAGATAAAGGGGCACGGTTCGGTACGGCGGTCCGTTTAGTCTGTTTAAAGTCCAGAACGGACGGATTCTTTAGTGGACAGATCTCCATGGATGGTTAAATGATAATGACGCAGATATATAATTAATTACGGTACAATGTCGTATTTTTCCTTTATGATAAAGATATTTACCTTTGGATCATATCAAACCGGAATTACTAGTGATTCTCACATCGGTCTCCCGCTTAAGGGTTTGTCTTTATTTACTGCCAATTCGAAATTTGACGGTGGGACTTTTTAGTTATAATAAATGAAGTACCTACTTATCGAATTATATGTACTTGTGTTCCTACTTTTAGGTTTTTAAGATTATGTTAGCTATCTGTTACCTTTTACGTATTATAATATTATTTCTTTTGTCCAAATTTCGGTGGATAAGTTATATTGTTACGTGGCAGGATACAAATTTTCGTAAAATTCTAAAATAATTCCGCAGACTTTGTTTCACTTTCAAAGTTACGCAGTCGCACTCGTAGATCGCAGGTATTTCGTTTCGTAGGGAGAGAACTTATTGCTCTCGTTTTCGAGATACGAATGGCCACCGGGCGGCCCTACTAGCAGCTATTTGTATCGATTTTCGGGCCTTCCAGAATTTTCTGCGCCTTTCGCGTCAAGTCAATAATAATACCCCGAAATCGATAGAACAATAGAGACTCAGGTACAGATGACCGTGTACGCCATATTTGTGCGTGCTTTTGCCCAAGATAAAGGGCCAGAGTCGCCTGGTGTGCTCGAGGTAGATTTCACTAACTGGGTTTTTTATGGATATTTTGTTTTTCGGCCGACCCTTCGAGAACCTTGCGTAACAATATTATAATGATATTGGCGTCATTGATTACAGAACAATTTTTATAGTTTAAGTATTACTAGTTAATCACCGCGAAACCATAGCCAATGTAATTTGGGCCAAAATATCGGTAGAAAACACAAAAAACGTGAGTATCCGTTACAGTTTAAATGCATGAATAATATTAATTATTTGAGGCTAATGAATTACGGTTTCATATTCTGACCTTCTATTTTAACGAGCACGCATTTGCATTTTATTATCTTATGACCGATAAATTGAAATGAAATCGCGAACGTAGATAACGCACATCCCCAACTGATCATGGAATTCGTGTTTATTGTTATATGTGCGTATTATTTAAGCGAGACGGAGATTTAAATGAACTATAATGAACAAAATCAGCCTTTGGAAGTCTGCCGCTCGGCATAGATCGAGCATTAAAATTTGAAACAGAAAATTTTTAGGTATTTGAAAGCGGCCTTGGTATTCTTCTTATACTTTTTTATGTAAAATAGGTTATTGCTTGACAATGTGATGAAGACTAAGTTGTTGAACGCATTAACTTATAAAAGTCTATTCACTTTTTTCTCGAAGACCCCACTACATCTTAGCAGGGAACACCGACGCAGGCCAGCTATTCCAGTCCATTGCAGTGTGCATGACGAATGACGATGCATTTTTTTTTCAGCCAGACTGATTCCAGATTGAAGACCATAGTCTTCTTCGCGTCCTGAGACTAGTAATTCTAGGGGCGTCTAAGCCTCTTTTTACAGGTAATCGTAAATCCTTTGAAAGTCTACTACTCGACTAATTTGCGCCAATCAATGTGATCTTGAGCCTACTGCATCCACCAAGTATCTGTTGTTTTCTTTTAACCACTACTTCTCTAGGCTTCAGCAAGTATTTTCTTTCCTTCAATTTATTAATCTAGCTCATTAATCTAGTTTTATTTTAGCCGGTTAAATCTGCGAGCTGTCGTTCAGTATTGTTAGTCTCAAGTATTTTATCATTGGGAATACGATACGCAGGTTTTATAAAAACTATGTCGTTCACCATTGTTAGTCTCAAGTATTTTATCATTGGGAATACGATACGCAGGTTTTATAAAAATACCGAACATTACTCTCACCATAGCACATAGTCAGAGTTTGCGTTAATATATAAGGCCCGATGGTAAAGAATCAGGTTTGTGACCCATTATTGTCATCGCTTATACCAACTCGTACATCAAACATCAGTTAAAATTTTATTCTAATGTATACATAGAGTAATTTACATCACATTTCATTACAATAATTCATTTTCAATTCAGTTTGAAATTCTTGAATTGTAGTTCACCTTTAGCCTAAATTCATTTTAATTATCATACACATTTCTGGTCATTTGTTGGGAGTTTAATTTCAAGTACGATTAAATTTATACACATAAATTATTGTTGCAGTTAAATTAAAACTTTTCACACTGGAAGTTATACATTCTTGTGTATTAACATTTAATAATAACAATACAAGTTTCTATTCAGTAATGCATTTATGAACTGGTTGGCTGCAGTTCGGACCAATTAATAAATTGTTTACAGTTACATTTTTTACCGACTTTTTACAACCGACAAACGAGTAGTTGGAGCAGGATTTAGGAAATGGTGACCGCCTCGCACACATCTGCAACGCAAGGACACCGTCGACGTGTTGCTTCTAATAAGAAAACAGTAAACCCGTATATTGATATGCTAAAAAGGAGCCAAAAACCCCAGCATTATGAATGAGTATCATCTGGGTTACGATGTAGGTACCATCCACTTTAATTGTAGAGATCAGCAGAATAGAGTAAAGAACAGCAGAGTAGAGTAGAGAACAGCAGAGTAGAGAACAGCAGAGTAGAGTAGAGAACAGCAGAGTAGAGTAGAGAACAGCAGAGTAGAGTAGAGAACAGCAAAGTAGAGTAGCGAACAGCAGAGTAAAGTAGAGAACAGCAGAATAGAGTAGAGAACAGAAGAGTAGAGTGTACAGTTCAGCAGGGCACCATGAGCAAGAGAGGTTGATTTGAAGTCGAGGTTAAGAAAGCCGCTTATACTTCCAATTCTGAAAGCGACATAAAATATTGAAATAGGTTCTTGTATACAAATCAGATTTTTCCATCCTGGTTTCTATCTTGGTTTTACTGTAATGGATGTGGCAGCAATAAGAAAGCAATAAATATTATCCTAAATTTTTATTATATTGTAATAGGATTTCATTATATTATATTTTTTGTATTTCATAACTATCAACTACCATATTTAATACCTACTTTATTTTGGTAAGATAGCGAATATACATAAATGAAACGTAATATGGGTGAATTCGCGAATGAAATCTAAAGTTCCAGTTGATAAAAATTTATATTAACTATTTTTCTCGTTTATTATTTTAAATGCTATTTATATACATTTTTTTGCATAAAGTGCCACACACTACCTAACTTTAATTCATATAAATTATATAAAAAAAAAAAAAATTATACGCCCTAAACCTCATTACCATAAGCAGGGAATTTGCATGTGTCAAATAAAATAAAATACGTTGTAAACGTATTTTATTAAAAACTGCCGTACACTTTGCGATTTATTTATTATATTCCGATATAACATATTACTATTGACATCATACCATATCACTTTCTGGATCTAAGAGTCATATTTAGTGAAAAAAAACAAAATGAAATTTTGTTACGAAAATTCGTCAGTTCCATCGAAGTACCGTCAAAAGTTAAATTTCTCGAATGTTCTTCGGACAACGCGTTAAAGCACCCCACGCCTACCCCTGTCAGTCCATCGTAAAAAGTGAAAGAGGACGCACGTCACGTTACCACATGCGGAAATAACTTTAATTCATTAAAAACGGCGACGATCAATACTTTGTCACGATTTTTAATCATCGCCATTTACTAGATTTACCATGTAAGTATAAATTATACATTGTTTTTATTACTTTACATAAATCTGTTAAGATTGTATGATTGTCCGTAGCAGAATGTATTATTAAGCGAATGGTTATAAATAGGATTTTTTTAGCAATAAAAGGCACATTTATCATTGCCATTAACGTCATTACCGTTTAAATTGTGTTATATAGTGGCAAATGGCAATGATGTTATGTAAATGGTAATGAGTATTAATGATTCCGAAAGCGATTCAGATGAAGTAAAGTAAACTACATGGTTGAATATATTTGGGGGAAATGCATAGGGCATTAGTTTTTAGTATTAAATCTTATTATTTACCGATTACTCAAGAATATTTGCGCAGATCAATGGTTTAAACCATGTTTAAACTCAAATAAATTATGGATGGAAAACGAAAATTTAAGGCAAGTGACCGTTTAGAAAAACAGAAAATAGTTAGATGGAGGAGATACATCGAAATCAAACAAGATCCAGTATTGTACGAATTAGACAGAAAGAGAGAGATATATAAAAAGGAAAAACGCAAAACAGATCATAAGTATTAACGAAGAGTCTCCTCGCGATCAAAGAGAGAAAAGAAAAAAATGGCGTGAAGCTGCCAAGAAATATAGACAGAAAAAAGGAAGAAATAAGTAATAAGCCTATAACTCCAGATATAGTGTCCGTTGAAGCACGTAGTGAGGAGAAAAATAGAGTAGAAATAGACCCTTTCGACTCACTGATTATGCTTAGATCTCTACAAAAATTTTATATAAGTGTCAGAAGAATCAGGTATATAAAACAGAAGAAAAGAAAGATGCTTATACAAATTATTAAGAAACTTCAAAAACAAAACAAACAATTGAGAAGAAAGTTAATATAATACTAAGAAAAAATATCAACAAATACAGACAAAGACAAAAGGAATTCGACAGCCAGGACAGTTACTAAACAATACAAAGAAAATATTAATGAAGATCTAAGATCTTGATGATGAAAACAGTATGATAGGAGCAGGAAGAAAAGAATATTGAAAACACAAAAGCGAAAACGCTACATGACGAGTTCTCAAAACGTTTTCCACAAGAAGTTCATGGAAAAGAATGGATAAAAAAGCAGCTATACCTTTTTTGTAAACATGGGTCGTTTGAGTATTGTCACCGAAAAATTCTTAAAAAGACTTATGCAAATATATTGTTCACGAAAATATTGACCTAATTCTCGAAGCTCTGAAAAAAGTATCAGTAATAGATGAATCAAATTCAGGTGCATTGATGAATAAACTATGCTGTTCAATATACGAGTCAAATGCTTGAAACGTGAGTGTGATTCGTTTAAGAACAGAGTTGGATAGATAAAAGAATTTGTAAACAATCCAGAAATAATTTACCAGTGATGGAATCGTAAGAGAGAAATTATTAAAACGAAAAAGGGGCAAAAAATTTCAAAGATTGTAAAAAACGGTAAAGTACGGTCGATGCATTTTGGTGATAATAGACAGATTATCTGTCTATGCGGGTGTCCCTGATGGGGTAGGTGCAACAATAAAAAGAACTACAGATTCGTTCATCAATCACGGTGTACACATAGGGACTTCCGAAAAATGTATGCGTATGATCCGACAAAATGTCGAAAATGTTACTATGTTTTATGCAACTGAGGAAAGTATCATCGAGAAAGAGAAAATAATTTCAGATAACTTTCGGGGGTACCCTTGCCGTACACCAGGTGCTATGGCAAAACAGAACCCTCAACTTAACATTCTACAAAATAAGTTGCTTCAAATGCCCTTCTGGAGTTTTATGTGCTCACGGAAATCGTCTAGGCTTTTTATTATTTACAAAATAATATATGTTGCCGCCAGCGAATATCGACAAAGAATCAGTAACTCTCTTAGCCGCAATAAAACAACAATATAATGCACCACTGACAAATGTTACAAATACTTCTAATGCCACATTTATAACAAATGTTGCTGGGCCTTCAAATATAAGAATTTTGTCTAATAATACGTTAATTATTAGAAAATCCTATATAATAATTTTCTTTGACGTTTAAGATTATTGTTTTGCGACTCTTACTTTATTATATTATATATTTTATTATTAAAGTTTTGACGATGGCTATTGATTACCAAATTTTTTTATTACCATTTACACACAATCATTACCATTCAAATAAAAGTCTTTACCATACTGTTAATGTCATTACCATTCCTTTGAATAATTTTAAAGCCTAATAACTTCTAAATTCCTGACCGGATTATAGTGCCTTTTGGATGTTTAGAAAGCTTATTGTTATATATTTAATTGAAATACATTTTACACGCATTTCTAATACTTTTCAAAAAAATGACAAAAAAAATCGAAAAAATAAAAAAAGGCGAATTCACCCTATATAATTGGTTTTCATTGTTTTTATTCATCTTTAAAATAATCTATTCAAATAAAGAATTTAGATAAAATACTTAGACAATATTAATTAAGAAAAGTGTTGTCAAGCATTAACTTATTTTATGTAAAAAAAAAGGTGACTGAGATTACTTACTTAATAAATAAATTTATTTTTATCTATCTATTGAATTAAATGGAGGACTTGATGGAGAAATTGAATTAATGGACTGCAAGCGTTCTTGAACCATCACGGAAAGTAGATCTTGTTGGCAAATTAAAGCTCGATGTAAGGGCATATTCTTCAACTGCACAGCCAAACTACGGCAAAACAAATCAAATTCATCTTCGGGTGTCCCTTTATTGTCTTCATTTATCATTACTTTGTTTATAGGGTAATGATGTTCGCTGGGTTTTTGCTGTTTCACTTCTCTCTCTATTGGCGTATCGTTGCATCTCTTTCTAATTCTCGGCGCACGCGATGTATCGGCGAGGGGATCTTTCGCCTGGTGAGCGTCTTGACCGTCTTCTTCTGGTGTTTCTTTTATTGTCACCTGTAGTTGCTCCTCTGATATGCTCTAAAAATGAAAATTAATAATTTGAATAGATTCATTTAAATTTTCTTTAATTATTGACATCCCTATAGCTCAGTTGTCAGTGTTGAGTAACAGGTTCCGCAGTGAAATCCTGCCATATTTGTGTATGTCCTTGATATTCGGTACACAGGAAATAAAAGTATGGTGATTTGGGAATGTAAGCGTTTATTATTATTATTGTATCGGAATATTAAAATTAACTCCAAAATAAGACAATTAAGTGCTACATTAAGCAAAAATTGCTGATTTGTCGTCATGAAGAAAAGTTTTTCCCCTATAATTATTACAAAAAACAAATCTATTTTATTTAATGTATGGGAGTATGTTATTTTTTTATGTTAATAGCCGACAAACGATCTGACGAGCCACCTGATGGTAAGTGGTCACTGATGCGTTTTCGGCCAGGAAATGAGACGAAGGTAAGAATTAAAGTACTGACTCTCAAGCTCCTAGCCGGAACACGACGAGTCGTTTGGCGGCTGACTCAAGCAGGAGGGTGGTAGCTAGCCAGGCAGGCTTCACAGAAAGATAATAATACCAGTAATAATATTAATGACTTAATAATACTACTATGTAGGTAGGTCAAGAAAATGTTAATTTACTATAAAAAATATTTAAACGAAATTTTAAATATGATTCATTTTTCAAAAGTTCGCAAACCTTCGATCGTTCCTATAGAAAGCTATTTTGTAAACAACTATACTTCGGACTGACACACAACAGAATTAAAAAAAAATTGACATTCATTATTTTATAATCCTTCTTCCGTAGGATTACTGAATGAAAAAATGACTGAATTTTGTGTAGCGTTACGGTGAAAATATACGTATAAGTGTTCTCTATAATAAGTAGGGATTGATTAAATTTAGCATAGAACTTAAAAAAGGAAAGTATAAACAGGCTTATCTTCTGATTTTATTAAACAAAGTTACACCACAGATTGCTATATAAAAAAATTTCAATGTTTGTTATTCTTTTCAAAGGATACTTTGTGACATTGGCGATCTTAGTTCAAAACCCTGTGCCAATATCTGTCAACCAAAGTACAAACATAAACTTGATTTCTCTAAATGTTGACCGATTTAAGTCATAGTTATTTTTTATGAACGTAATATAATAAGGTCCATTAAATTCTCAAGAATTATTCTTGTCAAGAAATTAGATGTATTAAACAAAGGGAATAATATTTAAGGTTTTTTGTATAATAAAAAAAAACTAATTATTTATATATGGTAAGATTATTTGAGTATGTAATAGAAGTAAAACTGACGTGTTTAATTGACAAATTATTTAATAATTTTTTTGGTTGAATTCACTACAGCTGAGATCGTAGTTAAATATATATATAACCAGGTAATTTGGAAATTAAAAGATGTTTGTTAATGTAATATGAATTAGAAAAAGATACAAAAAAGCATCAGAACTTTCTTACATTGCGTTCTTTGTGACTTGCCCGCATAAAGCATAGTAATCAAATAAATAAAATAAAATCATAGTAAGAACGAGTCCGGAGGTTTATTACAACTTTGATAAATGTCAAAGTAACATATTTCTTCCATTAGCAAAATAACTAATAAATAAAACTGCATTGTGTGCATATTAAAAATGAAAATATTTCAGTGTTGTATAGATACATAGTAATTTCATGACTGATGCCATTTTTACTGTTCGAAAACCGTAAAAAATTTAGCATAAAAATTGCCATAAAGTTATAAGTTATATTAATAATAAAATAATATCAGTTGTATAAGATAGTTACTGCAGGTTTATTGCTCGTATTTCTGATAAAATAATAGATTTTTGAGGACATACCTAGTCGCTGGCAAAATTTTGTACTCAGTGAAGTTTATGTAATAGTAAAATATTAATAAAACGTTTTTAAAAACTCGACAGGTTTTATACAAGGACATAAATATCAGTGTCAAAAGACATAGAAAAACAAGTAAAAGCTTAGCAAAGATCTAAAGCACAAGAACTCCCAATCTAAGGCCACCCGTGTCTTTATTCTGCATTTCTTATGTTTACGATACATAATACATATTCTATGACAGAGCAGGACAGAGATTTTGATGAATCGACCATAGTTCAGTGACGGGATAACCGGGACCAAACGAATGTGTCCGAGTTCATCCGATAGACTCAAAACAAGTGTTTATAACAACCGAACATACCCGAATGCATACGAAACGGCTTATAGCTTCATAGACATACTAAGTATACGTGCGAATATGAACATAATACTTTGATCATAAATATCATAAATTAAGCATAGATTACACATGTTTCATTCACTCTTGTTGTATTGTCAATTTGTCAAAGTCGCTTAGGCGGTCGACAACGCGATTTGCTTCTTGCTTCGTGCGTTACTGATCAGCCAAAAGATTCTTAGGTAAATTAGACCGCTAACGAACCGAATTGTGTTGGTTTCAGTAAAGGTATTAAAATTTAAATAGTACTTACGAAATTTGATGATGATGAACTTTCTCTTGGAACACACACAGCGTTTAAAAATTCATCTGCCTGTTGAAACCAAAATAATTTTGGAACATATACATCTTCTGGTGAACAGCCACTTTGAATGGATCGTTTTATTTTAGATAACTCGCAAGTGTAACGAGTGCGAATACTTTTAATTTTTAATTTGATGTCCTCTTCTGTCACGCCCACAAGATTTAAATTTTGAATGAGGCATCTTGTTGCGTGTGCACGGGCTTCCTTGTTTTTGTATCCTTCTGTTTTGAAATCCCATAGACAAGGATAGCTTTTAAAATGTTCCAAAAATAGTGGTGTATGCTCTTCTTTCCATTTGAAAACCATTTTTTAATTTCTAAACCTTTTTGCGACGCTGCGACCTACACGAGTGAATCGTTCAATGTTCAATACACAGACTGATGAATGAAGATTGCTAAGAGTTGAGCTCAGCTTGTCTATTGGCATTTGATACATTCATTTCACGTTCATTCGGTTCAATTCATTTTCAATTGCATTGAACGATGAATCCCCAAAATGCCAATACTTGTTTGGATTTAGGAAGGCGTATATTATCTCCATATTTTTGAAATTTACTAAAATAACATTTTCAATGATTATATATTATTATTCAATTTTACGGTTCTTTCCTCATGTTGAGGACACTTAAAGCTTAGTTTACTATAATAGATGTACTTGTGCTACGGATAGTTGATGGAGTTAATGGCCAAGACCAGTACTATTAGTACTCTGATTTTATCACTGCAAGGTCTTTCTTTTCTTTCGATATTGGAGATCTGAAGCGTACTGAGGCATGGTCTCCTAGTGATAATCGCTAGAGGAGACAATAGGCAACTTAAATATTAATAGAATCTAAAGATATTCTTAACTTCTATCGAGGCTTGACGATTGCTATATATAACGATTGCTTTATATAACATAACGTAACCGAGATCAACTTTTAACAAGTCCTGGTAGACAAGGAAAGTAATTTATCAGCTTATTCAATTGCTTACAATTAACAATGTCAGGGCTAGGCTATTACAAAGAAAATAAACTAAATTACGATGAGTTTCATTTCATATAGATTTAATTCAAATATAAAGTGAATGTAATTTTATAAACAGGTAATACGAATATGTAATTACTTAGTAATTACCAAAGAAAATTAGTAGGAATAGTAAGCATTCAGGTTTATTAGTCATTATTTTTCATTAGATACTGACTACAATATCCAATACATACAATCCAATAAACCGGATAAACAAACATAAGAACGATATGTTATAGATCGTCAACGTCGCCAATAGATCTTACGAAACAAGTCTCGAATAATCTAAAGCATGCAGCATGCAGGTGCGTAAAAGTAGAACGTAAGGTAACAGCGAAATATTTAATGTGAGCAGACATCAGGCAATCGGATTTATCACCGTCGACGTTGTGGGTGTGTACGGTAGTTATTACGGATATGAATTAAATTGTTTACGTTTTCTGTGAAAAGTCAATATCATGCGCGGTTTGTTAATTCAGTCGCATTACGTGTTCATCGTCAAGGTTTCGAGCGCACCACTGCGCTGTTTGCATCGTTTGTAACTTATGTTGGTAAAGTTTAATGTTGTGTTGAGTCAGTTGTGTTATGTTATGATCTTTTCGTTTTTCGTTTCATTCCTTGTCGGTTTTCCCTATCGATCGCACGCTGTTGTCGTAAATATTTCTACGTGTGATACGTACCTCAAAGTAATAAACAAATAACATATAAGCATGTATTCAATCGCCGAAGCCACCCTTGCTTTTGTTGTTTTATATCTATTCTCGTTCCTTTTCGAAGTTGTAACGGGATTAGTTTCCTCATCCTAAGTACTACGGTGCTTCAAATTCATTTATGATGTGATATTATAATTTAATTTACGATTTAAGTTAGACTTTAAGTTATTATAGTCAATTCATCAATGCAATTTATTATAGTATTTTTCTACGTATGTAAAACTTACCTTCGATTGTCAACGTCAACCAAATTTTCGGTAAGTGTTTTGTTGAATATATTTGATCACAGCGGTGATTATTGGGGCTATGTGATAATCATAAGTAATTAAATTAAAAAATAATAATAAATAAATTTATCATAGAATAATAACTGAATAATTAATTTTAAATTGAGTACGATGAAAAAGTCTTAATACATGTGTTTGTTCGCATTTTGCTTCGTTTTGTACTAAGCAATTGTGGTTAAATAGAATCAAGTTTTTTTTTTATAAAGTTTTCTATAAGTTGAATGATTTAATTAAGAATTTTGCTCCAAGAAACTAAAAAATTAAATTTCGATATATAATTCTAGCTAATGACAAATTGACAGTGACAAACAAGGCTGTCGTAGTCAGATAAAGCTTAGCTCAATTAATATGATTATTTATGCAATTGAAAATTGTATTTTTTGTCATTGATAAATGCGAAATCTTAAATAAGAACAAATACAAAATATAAAAATACAATGTTAAAGATTTAAGTATTTTCATATACAGCAAGTCTGCACTGTAGGTTAAATAAAAATGAAGTTATTATGTGCTTGTGTACAATATAAACATTTGAAGTGTTTGAAGAGACTGTATTCTTCTACAAAGTGGCAAAGTGTTGTCGGCTTAGAAGTACACGCACAGTTAAATACACAGTCAAAACTTTTTTCTGGTGCTGAAAACACTTTTGGTGGGTTAGTAAACAATTGTGTTTCGTTCTTTGATGCTGCAATTCCCGGAACATTGCCAGTGCTCAATAGAAGATGTGTGGAATTTGGAATAATAACAGCACTAGCATTATCCTGCAAAGTAAACGAAATATCCATGTTTGATCGCAAGCATTACTTTTACGCTGATTTACCGACCGGGTATCAAATCACACAGCAAAGGGCACCTTTGGCTAGTGATGGCGTTATAAAGTTTCAGGTATTTTACACTACAAAATGAACTCGATTGTTTATGATGTTTAAAAATGTATAGTTTTATGTCAGGTGCTAGATTACTAACTATCAAAATATGTTCTGCATACCTACATTGTTGTTTGTTTCCGTGTTTTATAAACGGATTATATATATATATTTTTAACAAATTACATTTTTTACATATTAAGTAATAATAATGTTGTGATGTTTCATTGCTTCAGGTGTTTACACCAGGAATACATAAGAAACCATATACTAAAAGCTCAAAAATCAAACAAATTCAGCTAGAACAAGACAGTGGGAAATCTCTCCATGACAGTGAGTTAAAGCGGAGTCATGTGGATCTCAATAGAGCTGGTGCACCACTAATTGAAGTTGTCTTCGAGCCTGACTTGGAGGTAATAGAAGAAAGGATTTTTTGTATTTCATATCTGTTTCTTAGCAGTAACTCTTGAGCACAAGGTTTCACATTTGACTTCTCGCTGGTAAATACATTTGTCACAGATGTTTGTTCATTCATACAATTTATCAAACATCTGAGCCAATTGTAAAAAAGGTATTTATAACATTATAGTGTGATTGTTTAAGCATTTCTTGTTTATAAATACAAATATTAATCTAAATGAATATTGGATAATTAACAGTTACAATAATAATGATATTTACATGGTATTACTGATATGATGATCATTATTTCCAGATATATCAGATACAGTAGTATCAAACATTATTTATAGAATGTATTCCATCTTATTCCAATTTATATATATATATATATAAAATATATATAAAATATTAAATTATATATATATATAAAATATTTATTTATATTTTTATTTATATATATGAAAAAAAATATCTTGTACCATTTGAAAGGTACATTATTCCAGATAAACATAGGCTACTAGTTAGAAACTAAAGCACACACAGTATAGCTGATGTTGCAAAGTAGGTTAATACTAACTTAATATATTTGCCTACATAGTTATTGCACAGTAGTTTTGTACTCATTAAATTATACTGGAAATAGTTATTGTATTGCTTAATAACATTATAGTCTTATGTTGTTGTGACTTATGCAGTCTGAATTACATGTATATTTATGTAAATGCATTGCTAAGACTTCATTTATCATATTGTTACTGACATAAACATACATGCATATTGGATGCTATTGCTTTCTAAATATCTATCTGCTTGTTTAATGACTAATCATATTATAAAAATATATTAATAATCACATTAAGCTGCTTGTTATCCATGTCATTTGATTCTAGACACCATTTACTAATTTACTGAGTTCTTCTAGACAGTTTTACATGTATTATGTATATTACATTATAATTTTTGAGTAAATTAAATTGCTACAGAATATAATTGTGAGTGTCGTAATTAATTCTTTTGATATTATTGGATAATCTGTAATAAAATAACCAGAATTATCATATTTAATTCAAGTTTCACATACTCCCATAGTTAATATGTTTAAATGAAGATTATTATTATATTATATATTGTCATTGTTTCAATCTGTCGGAAATTCACTTCCCAAATTCGTTATTTGCTTTGGGATCATAAAATTATATGTGACATTGGTTTTAATTTGAATATAGGAAATGAGTAATTTATGTATATTTATTTATTATATTATAGGTTTTTTTTAATGTACATAATTAATTTAACGTAAAGTTTGACATATTGTGACATGGTAATTATAAATTGATGGGGATTCCTAAATGATAATTAACTATAGGTAATTTATTATTCTGGTATAAATTTTATGGAAATAATGGTTTCATACTATAACATACACATACAAATATAAAAGTTTCACAGTGATCCTACAATCAATAGTATTTAGTGAAGAACAATGTCACAGATGTTTGTCACAACAGTCACAAGTGTGGATTTCTGATACTAAATAGGTATAGTGGATAATGAATTGCTGAAAAATATATTCAGTAAATATTGTGGTTTAGTTCAAGTTCATGAAAATTAATTTTGATTAATACCTACAGAGTCATAACATTCAATAGTTCTTGACTCAATGTATTGTTGTTTCAGTATCATGAATTTTATTATATAAGCACATTCATGTGCTCAAGCTTCTATTACTGCATAATAGTATAGTAAAAAAGAGTTTTTCTTTTACTCATATGCTACTGCTGAGTTCTGGTCTCCTTTTACAATGACTGGGTTTCAGGCATTAGTCCGTCATGCTGTCTAATTGAATCTTAAAGAGATTTAGTGATAAATGTAAGTAATTAATATTTATCTATGTTTTCCCAGTAGTTCAACTTAAGTTGTCCCATAATATTGGGGTTACACATCTTTCTGTGAGATTCAGAATGGTGGGTGTATCCAAATAGATTTTTTAAATTACTTTTTATGAAAAATGTACCTAAATTGTACTATTTAGCAACTCTAGTAAAATAATTAGTATATCTTTAGAAAAGAGGTTATGTACAATTTTAAAGTATATCCGCAGTGATGATGTCACATAGCGAGTCAAACTCGGATTTTATCTTATTAATCAAGCATTACATCATATTATCAGCATAGTTAATAGAAAATATATTATTCACATGAAAGGATATTTATATAGTTTAAGTCTTTATATTGTTATAACAAAGTTTTAGTTATCTAACTAATGAGAGTTTGTATTGTTTTTTAGTAATATTGAATGTACCTATTAATATAAGTATCAAATATAACTTTAAGTTTGGTTTCTCAGTGAAATCTTAAGCACGTTTAATAATAAGAAAATTTGTTTAAATCAAAAAATGCTATTACTGATATTAACAGAAAATATTTATGCTTTCAGGATGGCGAGGAAGCGGCGGCGTTGGTTAAAGAACTTGTGTTAATAGTGCAAAGACTGGGAGTATGCACCGGTCGTATGGAAGAAGGGGCTCTGCGCGTTGACGCCAATGTGTCGATGAGGCGCGTCGGCGATCCCCTGTCCACGCGCACTGAGGTTTTTATTTATACTTTTGTCATAGAAGTGGTGTTTTACTTAGTGTTTAGTGACAATTATTTTCCATGGATACTTACGGTCTCAGCTCATCAGCAGTTAGCTGACTGTAAGGCTTGGATCTCTCTTCGTAATTAAAGAGGTGTAGAATATATTCCATCACGCTGTTTCTGTAAAATTTGTAACAACTGTTTCGACTAACCCAAGTGTCAGAAGTTCCTTATCCAGCCGAAGACTTCTGAAATTATTTACGAGTGCTGTCTAATTATATAATAACCCCACCTGTCGGTTAAGTGTGCCCTACGAAGGGCCATAGGGGCACTCAAACCGCAGAAATTGAAAAGCGGATAGATTTTCTTCGAACCTTGGTTCAAATCCGTCTAGGTACATTATGTATTTATGTATTAGGCATTTATGTATGTTCGAGTATATGTTTATGTATATGCACAGTGTTGATAAGTGAAGAAAATAATTTTAGATCGAAATAACTTGTCATTTGAAGCACCTCTAGATTGAGTTCTTTCATAATTTCAAGAGTACCAATTTGAACAAGATCTTAAGCAGTAGGCCAACTGAATTTTTCCTACGTTGTTGTGGGTCGCGTAACACGAAATCATCGACGAGATGGAAATCTCCAGTACCAACCGCCAAAAGAAACATTTGTTTAATACCAGTCTCGCTTTAAATGATCTGTGATCGTATGCAAGGTGACGTGGGTCGTACTTACCCGTAGTAACCAATGCGCTTCTGATGCCTGTGCTGTGGTTGGTACGGAGCGGCACGGTTGGCATAATAGCGGCGACGTACTTGATCGAAATAGATGTTATTCATTTTCAATGGTACCAGCCGACAATAAGCAGACGGCTCAAGTGTGGGCAAGCAAAATGAGGAGTGCCGCAAATTCGATAATGACCACAAAAAGTTGTTAAGTTGCAAGTTTTACAGATCGCTGATTCATTGTACTTTTTTCATTTTAGCTTCAATCGTTTTATTTTTGTTGTAGATAAAAAACATCGGTTCGGTTCGGGGCGTGGCGGGGGCCATTCGACACGAGATCGACCGTCAGAGGAGGGTTTTGGAGAACGGTGGGCGCATTGTGAACGAGACACGATCGTGGGATTCCGCCGCGAAGGTCACCGTGCCTATGAGGGATAAAGAAGTCGTTCAAGATTACAGGTAAATAGTTTGGAAGTACCTAAGTAAATTGTCCCTCGAAACAAATACTACCCTCCTAATATCAACTGTGAAATGTTTCTAACATGTTTCGGTTGCAGTATCGGAGACCCAGTCGGGGCCCCGCTTCCTTTGCGGTCGGCAACGCTTTGGTTATGTCTTATGGTTGGTTATGTCATTTTCGAGCCACTTGATGGGAGTGGCTTGTTTGTTAGTTTTTCGACTAGTTACAGAAAAAAGGGTAACTTTAGGCTAACACAAATAACACCGCATTTAACTTTAAACTAGTCCGAAATTAATTAAAGTGCATGATGCTTCGTTGCTTTATAAAGTTTCAACTTAGTCATTACAATAAGTTATCTCACAATCGTGAGATACCGAGGATAGCTCGGAATCGCGAAATAAAAATAAAATAAAAAAGATAACATTAATTGGTATTATTTATATTTCAATGCCATAGAACAAATGGGTTATTATTTTAAGATGGTTCTAGAAATTATAGCACTCATGTTCAGAGTTAGCTAAAGAGCCGTGACGGATTAATCTACAATCATTATCATCATGCTGACAATCGAACATATTTGTTTAATGATTGACCATGTAGTGGAAATAAACATTGCGTAATTTCTTAGCAGAATAAACAACATTAAATATATTACCCTGGTATCTATTATTTGTTGTTTTTTATAAAATAAAATTTATTTTTCAGATATATGCCGGAACCGAATCTTCCACCATTGCGCGTCAATTTGAAAACAAAAGAAGACAGTCCAAATATCCTCAGCGTGCCACTTATTAAGGATAAAATACCAGAGCTTCCAGAAGAATCTAGACGAAAACTCATTCAGGATTTCAATTTACGATCAGAATTTGCCATACAACTAGTTAATGAACCATTTCTTTTGGAAATTTTCCAAAACCTTACATTCGATAGAACTCGTGATCCGACCAAAATATCGAATCTTTTATTGAACGATTTCTTGACGGTCCTTAATAAAAGAAAGTTGGATGTCTCAAAATGTTCTATAACGCTTGACCATTTAGAGGAACTTTCCGACTTGTTTTTACAAAAGAAAATTAGTCTAGATACTTACCGTAATACTTTAGACGAACTTATCGATGATCATAACAAATTACCTTCAAATATAATCGAAGAAAAAGGCTGGTTCTTGGTGACTGATGAAGTAGAAATAACTCAAAGGTGTCGTGAAGTAGTGGAAAATAACCCTAAGTTAGTAAAACAGTATAAAGAGGGAAAAATTAAAGTGTTGAGAGCTTTATTAGGAATACTGTCTAAACAAACAAATAATAGAATTGATATGTCTTTAGGGTCTAAAATAATGGAAGAAGTGCTAAAAAAATAAAAAAATATATTTAAATAAAACTCGGTTTTCATTTCATTATTACGATATACGTAGCAATGATAGTCTAGGGGTTTGAATTTCGGTTTCCCGCTCAGTGCCTCTATTTTTTTAAATTATGGGTATGGGTATTAAAACTTAATTATCATTTACTTCGGATGGAAAACATCGTTGAGAAAAACAACATATCTGAGAGTTCTCTACGATGTACTCCAAGGAATGTGAAGTCTGCCAACTGCCAAGAATTGATTTGATGCGTAGTGAATGTAGATGGAAGCGGCGGACCCGCATATTTATTAGGATTATCAAGACTACAATATTCGTAGTTCTGATAGTATCCGCTAGGTTGGCTATAGTCAAGTTCATATTACATGCATTGTAGAACAACGTCTATCTGGCCACTTAGTGGTATCTAGTATATAAAGGATTTTAATTTCTAGTTTTTTCCATTCTTTGATGGATTTTATAATTGGGGGTTTTGGCTCGAAATAAATAGGGATTTTTTTTTATAAATAAGTAAGTTCATTTTATAAATAAAGTTGCATAAACTGATAGGGTTGATTCTATCTGTCTAAAGATAAGAAACAATCATGGGATTTTGAAGTGTGCTAGACAAAAAATACTATTCATGTCCGGTTTTGGAACATGAGAGCTGCTTGAGGGGATGTTGACAGTGCATTTGTCCTGTAGTTCTCTCGGTGCCGAGTAGGACGTTAAGTGTAGTCATATTTCTCTGGGAAAGGAATTTAAAGTAAGTAAGCGAACGTTAGTATTCAAATTAAATTTAAGAAAACTGCTGATTTATGACAGTTCTGGTGTGTATGGTTAGGCGAGTGACTCGCGTACCTATTTCTCCGTACACACTCAATATACCTCCCTGCTAAACAGTGAGGGCCATCCCCTCCGCCGAGAGACGCTTGTTCTCTTGAGTTTATGCTCGGGTAAAATGGGTGACCCCTAAGATCCGCAGATCTCCGCCACACACGCCGAAGGGCACTGGAGAAGGAAGACTTGGTGTTATTTGTTGTTGACTCACAATAGCACAGACGAGTGCAACATGAATATTTTGTCAATTACCGATATAATATATAATATTATTGGTGATATAAAATATAATATTATTTTGTATTTTTGTCCACTGTTGGGAAATCTTAGTTTCAACAAGTGCACAGTAACCACCATCGTAAAATTTTATTTCAATATGCAGCAAACAAAATTTAATCGTCTTGCTAACACAAGTAGCTCAGGCGTAACGGGTTCTGTCTGATGTAATCTTATCTTTTATTAATAACGAACGGTTGAACTGCTATTAGATAGCTAGTGGTCATTGCCACCTGTAGTCATATATAACATTAAAGACATGAATGATGCGTTGCTAACTAATAGTAGGACACTTGCTTACTACAGACTCTCAAACACTGCAACTGAGATACTTTAATTTTTTTATGAGTAATTCTAAAAGGGGCTAGTAAGTAACCAGGCAAGTAAGAACACTATCATCATGCACGAATAAAGTTTGTATTAAGCTTAAGTGGTACAAAGCCCAGAGAACTCCGATATGAACCTGATGCCATAAACTCATCCACTGAGCAGCTGATGCATCAGAAATAGTGAAGACTTGGATTCAAAGATTGGCTTATATCCTCAAACATTTCATTTAACGTGGACTATTTCTTTGCCGATATATTTAGAGTTATTAGGCGATTCACATTTAACCACGTCACGTCTAAGATTGACTACGCCTGTCTTATCATGACCATTACTCACGTTTAAACCACTTTGCTTATTTAAATTAGTCAGGCGCTTAAACTATAATACATAGTGTAGAAAAAGTATTATGATACTAGCAAATGCCCTCGCTTCGCTTCAGAAAAACTACCTTAAAGATAGCATCTGCATTTCTGGATTTTTATCGTTGTGTGAATTAGAAATACATATATTAATTCATAACTTTTTTATTTATGGATGGATTGCAATGAAACAAACTTTAAGTATTAAGTGACGCTTACTGCAATACATTAGTGAAAATCAGAACAAAATCGGTTTAACTGTTTCTGAGATTACAGCACACAAACGCACAGACAATCAGACACAAATTCTAACTACTATTGTTAAATGGCCCTAATATATATATTTTTTTTTAATTTTAAAAGTTTTAAGTTTTATAAACAAAAATTAGCTTCGCGCGTATAATTACTGGTGAAACAATAAAAAAAATACTTTTAAAACTTTAATTTTTAGGTTCGCAAAACTTTTTAGTGCGTGGCCATCACAATAAAAGGACATAATTACGATGTAACAAGAAAATATAATTATGGAGTTGATATTTAACATTCAATTTATAAATAAGTGATCTCAAATAAAGTGTCAAGTTTTACAATTTTTCGACAGTTCATTCAGAATAAAATATGCAATACAGCGAACAAAGAATTTCATGGAAAGTCATTGAATCAATATTTAGAGTTTTCACGCATTCGTATGCACGGCGACGCAAGGTTGTTTGTTGAAGATACCACACGCGCCCCGAATAATCGAATTAACAGAGTTATTCAACATTTTTTGTAATGTTTGCAATGCGGATATTAACACCTATAGAAAATCAGGTGTTCTTGATGCACATAGAATAGCAAAATACGCATAGCATAGCTAAATATTTGCTATTTCCTTTTAAACTTTTTAGTCAAGATAAATTTTTAATAATGGAATGCTTGTGATATAACAAATTGAAATCGATGAAATGATGTTCGAGCTAAAATGTTAATATTTTTATTCTTGAGTGGTTGTTAAGCTATATTGGTGGCATCCAAACGATAAAGCTTTGAGACTTTGGTTGACCACTGACCTCTACACCAATTCTTTTTTATTTATATGAATAGCCGACAAAGGGCAACTCAAACCCTCAGCCGGTACACGACGAGTCGTTTACAAGATAATAATACCAGTAATAAAATTAATGACTTAATAATAACACTGATAATATAATCTTTACGCGAAGCCCTACCAGCAAGCAGGCTGACTTCTGTCGCCTCTTACAACACCCTGTTACGCCAGTATGGGTTTGGGGGGAGTATTCTAGGCCGCCCCAATACGGCCGAAAGCCTAGTACAGGAGGGTTTATTTGTGTATGATTAAGTATATTTCAATACTTGGTGGGGCTATAAGTACTTATAACCTAATTGTAATGAGTGTTATTAGTTGTGAAAATTTTTGTGTTATGTCTGATACGTGTAATGATATTGTTCTTGGTCAGTCAACGGTTTTGTACACCTGAAAAAACCCTCATTATGTCTTCGAAGCGTAACATATACACTTGCGATTACAATTAGCGCTAGATCACGTGCTATTGCAGCAATCTTTACTCCCCGGGACATTATTCATTGATCAAGAGCTTGAAGAGCTAACAGCGTCATTATAGAATAGACTTTGAGCCCATACACAATGTGGTCTTATATTTTAGCAATTTTATTGGTTGTATCAGAAACAGTATCTGAAATCACGGTTCCCGGCATAGACAGAACGATGAGTGAAAGAGTTACCAGCATGGGTTATAAAGTTGTTTATGGTGATGAAGATATGATGGTGATAAATGAGGTGATAACAGATGCAGAGAAAGTCGAAGGGTTGAAGAGTAGAATTAATCTCAATGAGGCAATCAAACCTCTACCGTCAGAGGATGTCAAATGTTTGATGTCGGTAGACAGGTACTGCTCGCAAGAAATGGGAAAAATGAAAAGTAAGTATTTTTCAGTTATTATAAGCTTGACTACAATCTGACCTGGTAGGTGATGATATATCCTTAGATGTTAAAGTGCATCAACTTAATAAAAGCCTTTTCAGTCTTGACTTGAAATCATTCACTTTGTAATGGATGGGAATATTGATGCGGGCAAACTATTCTAATCCTTCGCATTATAAATGACGAGGCAAAACGTGTTATTTGCACCAGAGGGATATTTATGACAAAAGGATGGAAAGTCGCAGTGCGTTGAATCATTCGATAGTATGAGGTTAGGCAAAGTATATCGTGTAATTCCTGTGCATATTCACACTTGCACATATGTGTCCTATAGAACAACATGGTAGCCTGTGTCTGTGTTAATATACAAGTTACGGTAATACAATTTTGAGTAGTGAACCTATGTGCAGTGAGTGAAGTTAGTGGATAGCCATTCTGGAAGTCATTTGTATGACCGAACCATTTGAAAGAAAAAAAATGTTTGATGAATACATCGGTATAACTCCCATTGATTTAGCATAGAGTTTCTAAAAACTTATTTCCAATATCATTATCATTATCAGACAATATCATCATCATGGGTTTTCCTTCCAGGTGTTCTCATTCAGGCTCTTAAAGAGGACTGTGCAAAGTGTTCCCAAACAGAGAAAGAAGAAGCCGGAAAGGTCGTAGCGTCAATGATGGCGCACGACCCGGCTGCGTGGAAGCTCTTCCTCACCAGGTACGACAGCCTCAGCAAAATTCAGAAGATCGTTGGATAATGCGTAAGGTACCTAACAATAAACTTTTGATATCGAAATATTTTCATCCGGCTACAAAAATGGGAGGAAGTTCGTTTGATCGTTTTTATCTTTACTTTTTCTCTTCGAATATTCTCCGAGATTTATTTGTTTACAAATATCGCAAACATTGTCATTTTGCAGTGCCAGGACTGCACTGGTCGGTACTCGTTTTTGAATTCGTCGAAAGTGTAAAAGGGAAAATATCGTATGAAAATTTTGTATTATATTTCTCCGTAATGTTTTTGAAGATATGTCAATTGCATAAATTTCTTCTGCTTGGTGGATTAAGTCATATATGTAGGTAGAGCAAATTATGAGGAAAATACATTACAAGAGCTTCAAACTAGATTTATTCCTGAGCAACATTGTGTAATCCGTGACTAAATCTTAGTTGTTAAGGTTGTGAATCGTATCCAAATCATTTTCCTTTTCAGATCGGCTTTACAAATTTTATCGCAGAAGAAACCCCCAAAGCGTGAGAATACCAGGTATAGAGTTATCGGAGATCCAGAATACATTGAGAACAGCAGAAATAGATATACAATGCCAGGTGTTAAAGTTAGAGTGAAGAGATATGAAATGGAGAAGCTTAATTAAATACTACAAAGTATGATTTATATAAATTGTAGCTGAGCTTTAAAACTAATTCTTATATATTTTTGTTCATTATAAAGAAACTTGACTAATAAGTTTATGATAAAAGCATGGATGTTAGAGATGTAGACTATGAATATGAATGTTTCGTTTAGTTGTGTTTGCTCTTCATAAAAATAGGCACTTGATATGCTTATAATAAAACGAAGTAAAAACAAAAACCTCGTGAATGCAACTATGTTTGATCCTACAAATTTATTAGTCTGAGGTTTGCGTTGGTTTACAATAAAAACGGTTTGTTTTCAAACGGAATCAGGATTTACATGTTTTTTTCAGAGTTATATTCTTCAGTATCTTCCTTGGATTTCTGTATTTTTGTAGATTTACTTTCCAGGTATTTCTTCTTGTAACTTCCATCGGAATTATATCTGTAATTATTATTTAAATAAATACGAGTAACTTTACGTAAATATACTGTACAGTATAGAGCAGTCAGGATATAATAAAACATTTTCCTGTGTTTTACAAAATTTTGTTGCTGGATTGGAGCCCTAAAAGTACAAATGTCGACGTTATTCAAAGAGAGAAAATATTGTAAAAAGTCATTCGGTGGTAAAAGTTTTTTTGTATATCGTGTATACTATACAATTTTTGAACTTTTGAATGACACAAAATTTGTTTTTATGAATTCAACCCATTAGTGTCACTGTCTGGTCTACCCTAAACAGTCCTCTGAATTTCTTTTTGTACGAATAATTAAGGCGTAAAACGAATGCAATACTACACCAGTATGTATTCGTGGATCTACTTACTTATTTTCAAGCTTCTCCCAATCGTCAGGTTTGTTGTCGATAATGTAATGCATCACTTTGTTAGAACCAATCCGTTGACGATCCGTACACTTTTTGCAATCGGTTTCTATTGCGTCCGGAAGATTACCTGTAACAGTCACATTTACTCGATTGACAGTTTTCGCAATGTGAAATGTCCTACGAATAGGATGTATAAAGCGTAGTAGGATAAGAAAATAGTTTACAGAAATCTATACCTTTAGTATATTTTTTGGCTAACATATACGAATTTTTAAGGGTATTTTAATCGTTGCTGTGTTAGAGAGTCAAGGGACATTCCCAGGATTCTGACTGGTAACGGGTCAATAATGCCTTCGGAGTTGTCAACGTCCATGGGCGGCGGTTGCTACGCACCATCAAGTAACCTGTCTGTTCGTTTATCGGTTATTGACATAAAATTGAGGTTCTAAAAATTGTCTCTGACACATTATACGGGAGAACCCATATTACAGGAATACTTGATTTAGAAGAGGCGTTTCATCTAGGTTTTCTCGCTATTTAGAGAAGATTATATTTCTTCATAATTCTCATTGATAGGCTGGGGTCTATTCTCACTTTAAAAGATCCACATTGTACCACTGAGAATTCGTAGACCTCGTACCTACTCTTAAGTATCTACTCTTTGGAGAACTATCAGGTATGCAGATGTTGCGAAGCTTCCTTTCGTCGAAGTAAGTGTTATTATATTAATGTAGGCACATTGCTGAAAAATTTCTTGAGTTACATGCAGGATTCGAACCCATGCATATTGTGCGGGTGACCAGCGTATGAACCATTATGCTATCACTGGCATTGATTGCTCGTGGACTTACTGCTAGGTTTTAGTAGGTTGTCTCGGTGCTTATGGTTTTGAGTATTGTCACGGATAATTTAGTTTTTCGGTGGCACTACTACTAAAATGTGGTACCTATGAAAGTTTTATTTTATTAGTTGTAAAACTATCGGTTCACGTAGCCACGGTAAATATTTTTGTCCTCAGAACGACTGCATTTGAAGTTTATTTATACAAATGTATATGTCCTACGTTCCATTTAATAATTTTTTTTTTATATTATTGTATATATTATTTCCGATTTCACACAGCTATTCTTTCTATTTTGTGTACATGTGATATCATGTATAGTTGCTTATATTTAATTAACCAAGGTCGTCCAACGTTTTAGTGACGCTAATATCAACGATAATTAGCTGTATTTCGATCCATGTTCTAAAATCATTATTTTGTGTCATAATTTTGGACTTCTTTTTGGCGTGTTTTTTATTCGCTCTAACACAAGCTAACATGCATTTTAAATGTAACGGGTATTTAAGATTTTTGTACTTTTACCGATAACAGTACCTAAGAATTCAAAATGAAGTAGATGTAGACTTGACAGGCTCATTAGGGTATGTCAAGTGTCAACTGTTAAGAGTTTCTTCCCACTACCGTACCCTCGCCGTCACCCCGATCCGTGTAATTGGGTCGAAATATCGGTAAACAACACAAAAACCGTGAGTAGCATGTGTAATGTCCGCAATGATATATATTTAAAATTAATTTTGATCCTTTTTGTAGCACTCTTATATATGTTTTATATCCTTTATGTTTGTTTACACACTTGCTTCTTTTTCAGTACCAACTTTTTAAAACGTTATTTTTACAAATGTAAAACCTTGGAAAAATCATATTTACCCATACAACTATTTGTAGGACTGATAGAAATAATTTTTCATTGACACTACAAGTATAATAAGGCAACGTAGGACCACAGACAATCAATGACCACTGGTTATATACTACTTGAGCGACAATTATATTATAAGTAATAGCTGAAAATATTACTTGGCATATTAGTACTTAGATTATATTATGTAGTTAGTCACGCTAATTTTAATACTACTAAGTGTACTAACGTTTTAGCTCCTTCGCATCCGGTGTACAGGGTCCATAATCTAGTAAGCAGTTTATATACCCGTTAAGCAACCGCTCACTGGCCAAGACTTCGTTTAGATTGACTTCATCGTATTTTGACGTGTATGTTACGTTATCGCCGCTGCTCCTATATATTATAAACACGAATAACACACTACCTGTCAAAATCTTCATGATTTCTGAAAAATTCGAAACTTTAAGATCGATACTGATGCTGAAGACCGAGACTGGACTGGAATTACTTGCCCGCATCGGTGTGCCAGGCTTATTATGTGGTAGTCTTCAAGAGGAGAGTGAATAGATTTTTAAAAGTTAGTGCGTTTAACATCTTAGACTTCGTCATTACTTACCGTCAGGTGGGATTGTTGTCAAGCATTAACTTATTTTATGTAAAAAGAAATTTAAGCACTACGTAGTATGAAAGAAGGCATTTGTCTATCTGTGTAACCGC
>PDGT01000017.1:5342263-5521549 GCA_003671415.1 Megathymus violae | reverse complement strand
ATTCAGGATTTATGCACTGTCTCAGTATTTATTTTGAGGTGAAAATTGAATCAGCATCAGTGACTTTTTCCCATCCAGATACCATAGGATTTTAATAATCTTCATATTTTTGATTCGTGCTTTTGGAAATAGTAAGTAGTACAATGATATATTGATGTCTTAAATTATTGTCAACGTCTACACGGGAAGTTTCTACAAATAGAAAGGCGAAGGTATAAAGCTTCTGTTCTTAGAACTGATACTGATAGGGACATTGCGTTCTCAAGGATTAAGCCAAGATAAATATTCAGCTTGAATTTATTCGGAATTTCAACGTTACTACCGTTGGGGACGTCGGGAGTAGGTATGAAGTAGTCACTCGACATACCACATAGCATCCGTACAGCTCGATGGATTATCAGACGGGAAGGAGGGAGACTAGGAACTATTACCTGCTCGTAGGAGACTCTTCGAGTCCAAGTCTACTACTGACTAACTATATTATCACACATAATCATGAAACAAGAAATAGGCATAATTCGGTTACATCTTCATATCGTCTTCAAAAGGTTCAGCGTTCCTTTATGGGCCTTGGAGATCGTTTTTACAATAAGATTCCTAAGTTGATACGCGAGTTGCCCATTGGAATTTTTAAGCGTCGCATTAAAACACAACTTATAGGCAAAGAATATTATAGTATAGATGAGTACATTAATGACAAGGATGCCCGGAAATAATAGTATGGAAACCAGTTCCGCACAGGTTTAAACTTTTGTAATTACCATATGTTGTTTAAAAGATGTGCTGAGGAGTTTCTTCCGCCGTTTCTTCTCCTCATTGTTAAAGCACCTTTTCAAAACGGTGGTAGAAGCAAAAAATGACATTCATAAGTGTATTTACAGAATATCTATATGATTAAATGATTTTGAATTTGAATTTGAAAATATGAATATACTACTACTACATTCGCGCGGCACTCTACTAACTGACGGACCTTATGGATACATTCTTTTAGTGGCAACTGCGAACTGCACCTAGTTTTATTCCAACTATACATACCTATGTATGGCAGTAAGCTTTATAACTTGCCTACACAATTGCCATACTCCTTTTAAAATTAAGCTCTGAAAATTTTATGTATCTGATAAGGTGCTTGTGTATTTATAGTTGATAAGGTATCATTATCATTTGATTTATTACTGGTAGCTGGAACCAGTTTGGATTTATTGACAATATCTATAATTAAGATATTTATATTAGTGTAGGTTACTGTAAATGGTACTACAAAACGAGTATTTAAATCATGAATAAGTCATGAACATTCGTTAGTAAGTGATATTGTTGTTAATTCCGACGTTACCCCGATATATGTTGGTGGAGTTCATTATCAGCCTGGCAAACTAGAATTTTTGGTTACAATTTTTGAGAACGCGTTATATAGCGGGTTCTTCCATCGTTCTTGATCACCAACGCGTCGGTGATTTATTTATGGTTATAAATATCTATTAAAATGTATAAAAAGGTTAAAATTTTAAACAGTTACTTACCGACTACAAATTGAACGTGCCTTGAAATATTAGGTAAGGTGAATCAGTGAAACTGAAAAATCATCGCTTATATATGACGGAGAAAATAGTAGAAAATTGCTACAAATTGTCCAATAATACTTACACGAATGAGGCAGATTGGATGAGCAGATTGGATGGATAAATGTACAATTTGCTTAACATTCTTCGCGTACAAACAGGTGTAGGTAAGGCATAGGCATTTTATGTCTTGACAACTCATAAACCACGTATCTTTTCAATTACTCATTTGCTTAAAACTAAAATAAAAAAACGCGTATTGACAAAAGAAAATATTTAAATTTGAACATTCGTGAGATTTGTGTGCATCGGTAAAATTTCCTACGAGAAATATATAAAACAGTTCTTATAAGGAACTGTAAATTTATTTAACGAATTTTTATTGTACTATCTGAGAACTAGTGATAAACGGGCTCCCGTCTGAATTGATATAAATATATGAGATCACCCAGCTTCAAATAAAGTAAACTGCAAAACTATAAAAAATGATAAGACTGCTCGAACATGAGTTTAATATGTAGCCATAAGTGCGTTCTGTGACTATGAGTAAGAAAAAACTACTCGGGCGTTTCTTGCCGCTTTTTCCTCTGGGACCACGCACGGTAGCGATTTGTTGAAGCATAGTTTGACATTCGAAAAGTCTTTCTAAAAACCTACTTCGAATAAATATTATTTCATTCATTAAAACGCTCCTAATACGGACCTCTAAAAGCGTAACAACATTTTTCGAAATATTTATTTGCAATGTATTGACAGTAAAATAAATATTTCATATTATATTAAATCTTTGTATGAACATGCTACCATTATTATTTTTAGATATATGAGGGAGCTATTAGAGCTCCATGTCATGCAATTCCTCGAAGTTGAAGTAAAAAACTACCTATTGTACTATGTTTATAATAATTAAGCTAAAAATATTCGCTCTATCTCAAATAAAAATTGAGTATTTCGTAAGCAAACGCTATTATACAATTTAAAACATAATATTTTACAATTTACAAGTGATAGTAACTTAATGAAATAATAAGTGTGATCTGAAAATTTCAAATGATTATAAAATACCGTCTTTTGGCTGTTATAATTGTATGTAAAGCTGTTTGACATATAATTATTACTTTATTTATTTTGTACGCACAATAAAATTTGTAAAAGGGCACTACTTATTCCTATACAGAAATTTGTTCAAATACGTCTAAGTATTATTTAAATATATGCAATATCAAATTAACATTGACTATGTAGCTAAATTTGTACACCACTCATTTTGCTAGGACAAGCAAGCATATAAATATAATGATGCATAATGAATTACTCAAATCGAGAAATAAATCAATAATCCTATTTGATACCTATATAATTATAAAAGGGATCATTGAAATGTTTAATGTCAAGCAAAGACAACATAGCTTTGTGATTTTCTGTCGCTATTCTGACAATATATTCCGTTGTTTCGAATTTAAACAAGATGTGGGGTTTTACGAAGCAAATTATGTGACGTCAAATCTTAAGACCGGTTTTTACAGACCGGTGTAAAAAATTAATAAAACACAGTACAAAATTTCTCGTATGATTAATGTTGTTTGTCTTAATTATAACATATTATATTATTATGAAATTAAAAAAGACCGTATTTGTACATTAAAGTTAATTAAAAAAGGAACTGAAGTCTTCCTACAGGAACGGAAAACTCAAATACTTTAAGTATTTTTATTCTTCTTCGTATGTCGGTTTATTTTTTGTTCAATTATATTAAAAAAAAAAATATTAAAAAATAAATACAAACTAGTCTAGATATTTCAAATTTATTAGAAGTCAGTCACAGATGTATTCCTTTAGTTCGAACGATCGATTCAACACAATCTGTCCACGTTTAAGATTATGCTTTACTTGGTTGTGTGAACATAGCTATAACACGCCTGCCCTTGCGCAGTTTGCGTCAAAGGCCTTGCGCGGCACTGTGATCGGTATAATGTAATATTCTACGAATTTGTTTATCCTTACTCGTATAGTATGTTTGTGTTTTATTTTAGTAATTAATTTTAACAAAGTCTCAGTGTAGTACAAGTGTTACACAATTACGGAAAATTACTAAATAGATTTTTATATTTATTATGCACGAGACTAGTTATTATCTCCAGATCAATTTCGCTGTATCGTAAATTACTCGTAATAACAATGCTGGTAGTTCATATTGTAGGCTAAAAATATTAATTAAACATAAATTTGTTGATTACATCGGGTTGCAAGGGGCTAATTCCATTCTTGAAAGCAGTCTTTTATGTTTGTGGTGTACTCTGCTGAACAACGGACGCGGCAATAATAACAAGTTCCTAATATTTTATTAATAGTTAGTTTTTATTAATAGTTTAATCCAGACGCTACTAGTGCATGGTGGCAGGGTACTGGGGTACCTGGCCAGCTACCCTTTTTTTAGGAATCAATGGAAAATGTTTTATCGTTCGGTTCAGTGTCGGAGGGAAACCAGTTAAAAAATGGGACTCACTTTCCGACCTGGTAATGCGTAAGGTTTTTGATGTTAGGACCGTCCATGGGCGACATTGTCCATTTACCAACTGGTGGCCAACCAGCTCGTTTGTCGACAAATCACATAAAAATGTTATGTTGTTCAACTATGGTTCAAAAATTAATCACAACAGTCTTTGAAAAAATGATTATTCAGAAATGTTTAAAAGTGTTTGTACATAATTTCAAGGTTGTAACGGCATACAGTAAAGATACTTTAGAAGTTTCATTCAAACGATATTTTAAAGTTAAATATTTCAGTAACCAATCACCTTCTAACTCATCTTAGTTAATTAAGGAATTCCTGTGGAAAATTTTATGTTTCTAGACCTAGTAGGGCAGGCTGTGTGATGACAGTTGATCAATCAGTGAGATTTAGTAAATAAAATACGAGCTACGGAGAAATACAGCAAATGACTGATGTTATGTTGTTAAAACAGTCCAGAAATCATTTTCAATAATTTATAAGCCTTAGTTTTATATTTCAATATTAATCCTTCATATGATGTGTAATTTCTTTCGTTAAAGTCAACCTTAGTTGACTAGTAGTAACAAAAATTGCGTACACGTTTATGTGCTTCATATGGGACATATGGTTTGAAGTTCGCCTTAAAAAATTACAAATATCCTGATATTACAAGCAATTCCAACATTTATTTTGTTCTAAAAGGCATTTATGAGGAACTTGTGTTTGAAAAGGGCGGTTTATATGTTGAAGCTATTTGGACTTTGCCACAAACGAATTACTCTGAAAATTTACTTAACGTCAGTTCTGCCAACTTCTTGCGATTGTTCTATGATATATAAAATACCTAAGTCTACCTACCTACCTACCTACCTACCTAGTCTATACTAGTATTATATAAAGAGAGCGCGAATTATGTGAGTTTGAGGAAATGCGGAAGGATACCTATTTGAAAATTTCTTTTACCATTTGAAAAGTACATTATTTCGGATGTTAATAGACTACATATCAATTATAAGAATTGATTGTAAAACCTGAACGAACTAAGGACGGGGCGTCAGTATTTAATAATTCCAAGCATCTGTTTATTTTGTTTTTGTTTGGCGAGTTTCTTTTATACGGACATATACAGTTTTTTAGCACCTCTTAGTCATCGTATTCGTGAGATACTTATGTCCTGGGCAAAGTTTAAAAGTACGTCCTTGTCTGAATACCATTCGATTATTTTATTTGTGTTATCAATTTTATCTTCAATATTCTGGTTCGAAATTGGGAATTCTATAAATGAGTTTATATTTGTATACTGCCCAAGCTATACTAAAGTATTTAAACCTTTGTACGAAATTCTCTATGGCCTTTATACGTTTACTTATTCTATAGCTATTAATATGGTAATATGCATTAATATCTTTACGACTATTCAGTATGATGCCTGCAAATAAGCAGAACAAAAATTAAAACTGCTATGTTATTTAACGGAACTCAAATACATACACAAATTAAGGAATACATACATACAGTTTAGTTTTAAGGTGAAATATATAAATAAGAATTTAAGAGAAAACGGCTAAAATGGTCATGCGATGAGTTATAATGACGATTTGTGTTAAAAAAACTAATTATTAAGTCCAATGAAGGTAAAGGAGGTCGTAATTAATGACACCAGAAAAAAACCAGGATCTAACCATACTAATACAACCATTGAAAAAACTCTTAACGTCGTGGTTACGCCGCTAACATAGAAGGGAGACCCAAAATAAGTCGATTTATGTTAGGAGTAAGAAGTTAAGAAGAATGACAAGGCGGTACAGAAGCGACCACGTCTATTACATTAATGTCATAGGTTTCAATCACAAGAGCAGTTTTTTGCTTCGAAGGATATGCTTAGCTATTCGTTTTTGTTGTTAACAATCTATGAGGAGCAGCATGATGGTGTTCGCTCCTAAGATTTATCATCATTGTACGAATGGTCCTATAATTTTTAATATTGGTTAACTTCACAAATTAACCTTACTCTCAAATATGAATCCTTTTATTTAGATAAATCCTTGCCTAGTCGAAATAAGGTAAATACATCGTTTTTACGATATTCCAGTTTTGTCGGCAATAAAATGCATGCGTACAGTGTGACAATATTATTGGTTATAATTACTTTACGTGATATTAATACTCGCGTCAAGCACTAAACAATTCTTAAGACCAAGGGGCAATTATGTTTTCATATTATAATAATCGATCATTTATTTATAAAATGAATGATTCGATGAATAGGTAAATTCAATTACTAGATGTCTTTCATAGAAATCGTGAACCAGGGAGTTGATAATCCATAATTATTACCAATTATGGCAATTGTAATATAATCGTAATGGAAAATCAAATTTGATTGATATAGAAAAAAATATTATGATATTATTATTGCCTATTTTAGATGTTTTATTAATAATTTATATAGATGTTTGTAAGTAGATAAAGCATGTGACAGTCAGTTATCGATTTTAACTTTATGTAATATTTTTGTCAAGTGGATTATTTAAGTTAAACTCACTAAAATCATTACCAATGTCAAAATCATTTACGGATTGGATATCTTCTTCTTTAAAAAAATAAAAGAAGTAGGATATATTAGTGAGTTACTAGTACACCTCAATGTACTTTGCTTAAAAATAGAGTTCCAAAATCCATGACTCACTGATTTCGTGAATCCTTTATAGTCCGGTTTTTGTGTTTTTTAATTATAAATTGATAAACGACCTTTTTACCGAGTTATTTTTTAAAAAAATGGGTAACAGAAATTTTCTTAAGAGAAAGGGCTGATGTTTGATCGATGACTTATTTAAATATGTCGATTCACTAATGACAAAAACCACAAAATTTGTCATCACTTAACAGTTTAGTATTAACTAATCGAATAAAGTTATTTATACTGTACTCTTACATGACGTGAGTAACAAGAATCAATATTAAATCAATTCTGATTCTTAGTATTGAGGTTGTTTTCAAACATACATTGACGTATTAAATCTTCCACTCATTAAGTTTATTAAATCGTATAAAAAGCTGAGACGTCAGTTACAAAACATGGGTATGACTTATAAATTTAATGTACGATAATTTATATATAATAATGTTCTCAACAACTAGTAAAGTATGACAGATGCAATACACTTTCTCTTATTCATAAGAGAACTGAGAAGAGTTACGGCGAATGATGAGTTGAGATCCAAAAGAAGAAAAAAAATTTCAGTTTAGTTTTAGTTCTTAATTATTATTATTATTTGAAGGATACTTCCCCGGTCAAATAAATAGAGACACACAATTTATAACACATTGAAATAAAATGAAGTTAAATGATTTCTGAATCCAGTTTGATCTTGAATTAATCTGTAATTTTAATAAACCAAAACCGGGCAAGTTTTAGTCTTGTTTAATATGTTACAATCGTTTTTTGTTTTAATTTTCACTCCAGAATTAACCCACAAATAATTTTTTAACCACATTTGTTTCGGTATCTGTATAGCTGGAGCCATTTGACATACAAAAAAATCCATTCAATACGAATACATTAACGGATAGACAGAAATCCATGATCATATAATTGCTCCATTTTTTCTTTGGGTGGACGGAATAATATAAATAAGGTCATTAAAGTAGACATCTGTAACGCATATTTTATCTTGCTATTTATAATGACTGCAATACGAGTACTATTGATGGCGTATGGAACGGCGCAGGCGCTTGCTTTGTTTTTTGTCTTGACTGGAATAACTTTGATTTGTAGGAGTGGAATAGTTTGCCTGTTGCAAGTGTTCTCATCCGAGTATAATATCATTGAGTCAATAGGCAATTCGTTTTTTTGTATTAGTTTTTTGTTTAAGTTAGTCTAGTTTACCATTTAAAGCTACTTCGCCGCTTACCATCACTTGTGATTACAGTGACGCGTTAATGTATACTAAATAAAAAAATGTTTCATGATGTAACAATTGATATTTGGATTAAAAAAATTATGTATATCCAGAAAAAATATGTTACAACTTTCTTTCTTACCTTCTTATTTCCTGGCCGACAACGCATCAGTTATACCATTGGTTTTCCTGATGGCGACGGTGACCATTTACGATCAGGTGGCTCGTCCGCTCGTTAGTCGGCTGTTAACATAAAAAAAGATATCGATCGATCGTCGCAGTAGACGATCTTATTGCTAAAAGCAATGTCCTTCATCTTAGATACAAATTAGTATGTTTTCCGAATTATTCATTTAATTTTCCTTGGATTTTTTTTCACGCTAATGCTTTGTACATGCACGAATACATCTTGATTGACACTTATTTTACGTGTTAATAATCGGATATTATCTTCTTTTTTATATCAAGAATCGTTCATTGCTAAAAATAGGTGGTATTCTAAAAATCTATGAACCCATTTTTGACGAACAGAACCGGATTGAAGCTCTTAATAATCGTTTTTGATTTCAATATTTTTGTCTTCGTTTTAAAACTTGTTATTACTATGATGAGTACATTATCTCAGATTTTAGAGTAGTTACCGGTTTTTGTTTGAATTCATGTTGATCACGTTGCTGTTTGTAACATTTAAAAAAATTTGCCGTTGTATTTTAATTTGAAGATCTATATACAATTTTTTACAGTGGCTTATTTACTGTAAGTATTATAATTTATGTGATATTCAATACTGGTTATTGTTGAGTCATAGTCTACACAAAATAATGGATAGAACCAACTACATTTTATCAATATACTTATAAAATACGTAAATGCCGGAACGTTCGGTACAATTAATGACATCATGACGAAATTGCCTTTACAAACTTAGTAATGACCAAAACGGGTTTTGTGATGTCCAAAAGAGCATCGTTACGTATAAAAAGTCAAGTTGTGTGATGTCTACGCGTCTCACCTAGACAACGTTGAACGGTCACGTTTAATTGAGTTGAAAAAAAAACGTTTGGTTATCATTTTTAAAAAGGTATTTATTTTGCTGATTTTGTTGGTATATATAGTGTGTAGTGTGTGCGAATATAGTCTTATACAGGTTGTTACTATTAAGTGTATATAGTTAATTTGATTTTAACATTTTAAAATTAACGAGTTACATTAACGATTTTGACTTTAAAGTATCCCACATATTTTTTGTTATACTGCATAATTTAGCTAGGGGTAAAAAAGGTCCTTAAGTTATTCAAACAATTTTTTGTTAGAAATAAAGTGGATTCTGCTGGCCCAAAATTATTGCATATATCAAACTGAAATGAATGTTTTGTTTAAACGTTAACATATGAAACTGTCGAAAATATAAACTTGGATATTGGAATGTCTTTAGTAAAGGCATTTTCAGTTTAGTTTCAGTTTAGTTCCTTAATATCTAATGTGATGAAAAAAATAAAGATCTTTATTAAGACAAAAAGGGAAACAATTCAAATTTTTATATTTTATTTTGATAATTTGAACTCAAAATTGTTGTTACAGTTTATATATTTCGCATCAATATTGTTATTGTCCAAAATTTGGTAATTTCAAAAACAATTCAGTTGTTTAAAAAAAACTATAAAATTTGAATTTCTTTATGTTGACGTAATAAAAAATCAGCTGTATAAATGATCTGCATAAGTTACTTGAAATCAAATTACTATAAATTAATATATAAACTAAAAAAATGTTTCATGAATCGTTTTCTTATTAATTTTTACACACTAACACCCCCACACTGGGATTGCCTGTGTTGCGGGGTTTATCTTCTTACAGAATTTGTGAGATAACAATTTGAGTATGTATAAATAATAGTGTAATATATTACTTCCAGGATGAAGACAATTCTCTGTCTATTTGTGCTGGTGGCACTTGCTGTGTCCGCTCCCCAGAGCTTGTACACAGATCGGTTTGACAACATTAATTTGGACGAAATAATGTCCAATAAAAGGCTGCTGACCGCATACGTAAACTGCTTGTTAGAAAAGGGCAAATGCACAGCTGAAGGAAGAGAGCTAAAATGTAAGTATTCTTAATTTAATTTTTTGTACTTTTTAGTTCATATTGGAATAGATAACATTGAGCCAACTTGGATTCTGTCTACATATGACACAGATGAAAGTTTGTTTTTAATTACGACTTAAAAGAAATGTAAAGAAAACTGAAAGCCAAAAAGAATCCTAATACCGTGCATGATGTTTACATTTTTCCATATATAGTTCTGTGATTTGTTTTGTGAATTACCAGGGGTTTGTGGAAATATAAGTTTCTGTCTTTGAAAAAAATGCCTGTTTGGGGGAGATCCTCTTTATTTGAACTGTAACAGTAATGCGTCGACCGATGGAAACGTTTTATAGCGTTGATTAATTCTCTGTTAAAGGACTCAGGTCCATTGAATAGGTTAGTCAATATGAAGAAAATAGTAGCAAGAAATATGAAAGTAGATCTGAGTGACAAATTAAGTGCTGGCTAGTTTTTACAGCAGTGAATATCTAAAGGCGTATTGGAATATTAGCTTTAATATAGGTACCAACTTTAGTAATTGGGTATAGTGTAAAAATCTCTTTTTAATTTCAGCTCACATTAAAGAAGCTTTAGAGACTCGTTGCGCCAAGTGTACAGATGCACAAAAAAGAGGAACCCGCCGTATGATTGGCCATCTCATCAACTACGAGCCGCAGTACTGGGAACAGTTAACAGCCAAATACGACCCCGGGAGCAGGTACACCAAGGAATACGAAAATGAATTGAGAACTATTAAAGCCTAAGTGTTGAAAAGCAGCATTTATAACAACCCGCAATTTCACAAGCCTAGAAACATAGCTTTAAATCATTGTAATATGTTGCCAAGTATGACGTCAATTTTATGAAAATATTTAAATATACCTCCATAGTTTTTACAACTGAAATTTTGTATTAGACTGAGAAATAAGTGTACAATAATAATAATATAAAGTATTTCAGACTCATAAAATGGTTCTGTATTATATTAGTTGAAGGCTTGTATTTTTTAATCGTAATTTTACGTAAGTTATTTTGTAATAAATTATTGATACCATAAAATTGACTTGTTATTTATAGATAAATATGACTTGTTATTTATAAATCGTACTCATTATCGATTGTCATGTTGCAACTATTATCGATTGATCTTTCTTTAAAAATCCAGGACACATATTTAGTACCATTTGGATAATACTTATCATTTTTGATCAAACTGACTTTTTGTAGTGAGTGACAACGCTCTCGTATCTCACGATATCTCATGTGATCTTAGAGGTATCGTATACTAAACCGCTACTTATTTACAGTATTTATACTATTCAGTACTTATACTATTCAGTGATTATTGATTCAAAATTTTTAAAATCTTCCGTTTGCTCGCATCGATATTTACTTGTGTAATAATAAATATTAAATATCTAACATTGTAGAATTAACAAGAAGTGTCAAGAGTTAAATAAATATTTTACGTATTTGCATAAACCCAACCGCTTTGAACGAATCGATCCACTGTATCGATTTTGGTAATAAAGCCGAGTAACTAGGTATCTGATTATGCACAAAACACCCCGAACATTTCCGTCGTGTCGCGGAAAAATCCTTGACCCTCTAGTAAAGAGCTATTAGAGGAACGATCCACGATTCTCATTAGGCCTTACAATGCCATTATGGAGGTCGTTCTTTTAAGTTAAAATCTGAAAAGTTAGTAACTCACAAGACGTTATTTTACTAGATGAACTCGATCACGTTGTCCTGCAATATATATTATTCCAATAATCTCAGATTACAAATTAAAAATTTGTTAGTAGCTGGGCTATTAGCGTATATGGTATCGTCTGGAGAAAACAAATAATTATTTAATGTGTAAATACGAGCTCAATCAGTTCAGAGGTCACACGATCAAAATGACATACAGAATAAGATAATTTTTATATATAAATAAAATCGAATATTGCATATATGTAACATCATTATTATAAAATGGCTCGGACGATTTTGGTTTTTTATTGTGTTCGTAATTTTGAGGACAAGGTTTGTATGAAATAATTTTTTTGGACAATATTGAGTACTACGAAATATTTTCTGACAATTCGACTTTTAAGGCTAGGAAATGGGTGAGTCTCTTTTTATAAATATAAACATATACGAGGATTTGGTTAGAAGTTATAGCAAGTTGTAGACGCTCAAAATTTTATACGGAATTTACACAAATATCAGGAAAGTTTTTTGGGAATTGATGAGTTAAAACTTTTGTTTAGTATTTTGTATACACTTGATAATTGGCATACATATACATAAAAATAAACGATTACATAATTGATTATGAATTTTTCACTATAACATTTGAGTATAGGAGGAATAAAATCAACACTTTTACGCGAACGAAGCACTAGCATAAACATGCTAGTGTTTATACCTATAAAATACTTTGGTGAAATTGCCAGCCGAGGTAAATTCTTAAACGAAGCAGATAATTGTGCTTGGATACTGACCATTTGTGAACGTTTTGTTTTTAAATTACTGCCTATACCACGGAGCTTGTTAAAAATGAATATGTTAAAAAAATTATACTGTATATTTTTTTAATTTTTTTTTTAGAAAAATTTTATACTATAAGAATTTTATAACATTTATGCAAGGTGCGTCCGTATATAAGATAATATTAATGAATAGTACATATTATATAAATATTAGTATTATGATGTTTTATGTTATAAAAAGCTTTAAAAAAATTAAAATGGCTTTAAGAGTAACAAATACAAAATCAAAAAAAAAAATATTAGAAGTTTTAAATACTGAAATCTTTAAGGTCATAAAAAATTGAAAGTTACTTAAAAAAGCAAATAAACAAAACACAAATACAGACGTACATAAAAAATTTAATTACATGCACATGAACTTTTTTGAAGTCTGTTAAAAAAGCATTGTTAATGTTACTAACAGCAAATATCTTTATAGACGGCTCAATTATTCACATCCGTTGAAGAGTTCCGCTCTCACCTATGGAACCCATAAACAGCTCCGCACTATATTTATTACGGACCAATTCCGAGCCCTCCTCTACATACTAAAAATAAGAATCATCAAAATCAGCTTATAAACAACGGAGTTATTCGTGTATTCATAAAAAAATATATACCATCATAAAACCTCCTTGTTTTTTGGAGTCTGTAAAAAATCACCAAGATACCGTGGTCTGTAAATACTATATGTACTTGACACCAGTGGTTTTTATGTTTTTTCTTGTTAGTTGTATATTTAGAGTAGATTTTAATAATATTATTAAAGTATATTACGATGTATGTATTTAATGGATTTCAATTAATTTTTGATTTTTTTTTTATGGTTTCTTGGGTATAAGTATGAAGCTACTAAGTGGTTTGTATGAAAATGTATAAAATTTATACTCGAATAATGAAAGGAAAAAGTACTATTCAATCTTACCTCTTATACAAATTAAATAAAAAATAGATTTACATGCTAATTAAAATGATCGTAGATCAGCTTTATTTTTTACAACAACTGCAGAGATCCTTAAAAGACACAACATTAACCGTCCAACAAAATTTGTAATATTTGATTTTTGCCTGTTTCTCTTACAAGGCGACAGGATTCGTTTTGCATTTAGCGTAAAATATTCTGAAATATTCATAATTTCAGCAGATGCTCCCAAACTTAGTAACTGAGAGTTTAAAATAGTTATCCCGGATTTTTGTTATACGTCGTTTCGTTGCTTTCGTATTTTAAGTAGGTAGTCGATAAGTATGTATGATAGTGCCAGAATCTGTATATATGTATTAGATAAACCATAAACTTCGCGTTGTCGATAATATTAATTCAGCGAGGCATTCCTTCTAAAAGATTATTATCAAAGGTAATTTTTATGCCATTTTTGCATTTCGCAACTATTTCGTAATAATAATTTACTCTTGTTTTTTAAAAATTTTCTAGATCAATAATAATATGTTGTTGTCTCATATTATCTAAAAAATGGCTGTGAAATGCCTGTTAGTGATTCATTATTATAAAAAGATGTTCGCACGTTTAGTAAATTCAGACCGAGGATGTCCGATATATTCGAAGAGACTTTGTTATGACTGGATTGTATGTAGTTGGCGATGAGGTCCACGATGGTAAAAAACAAAATTATTAAAAGCTTTTTAGAAGATACTCAAATCTTAAGTGGTCAGTAATAAATTTATTAATGTAACAATAAGTTATTTTCTATAAATATCTAAGAATTTCTTCTGGAGTGAGAATATTTCCATGAGCCTTAGACAATGGAAAGATTATCGATCAATTTGCATGTGGTTGTTTAGTTGTAATATCTAAACTTGTTGTATGGTAATTAAAAAAGTTGTTTTGCTGTACGTCACGTGTGTTGTATATAAAACGGCCGTAATCGTGGACAGGTTGATCAGTTGCGAGAATCTAGCAAGGTCTAAAACACGAGCGTATCGGTAATTATCATATTTATTGTAATCGATACATTGTAATTTAACTTATTCCTTTATTATTTATTAACTTAAACTATTTTCGACTGAAGAAAAAAGTCTTCTAAGACAAAACTAGTTTTTAACACTTGTCTGATATATTGCAAATCTGTTTATCATACTTTGCATACACAGCTCAAAAATTCTATAAGACTGACTTAAAAAATAAGTTATTTTGTTCTGTAATAACTGTTGAATAGATACAAGTTATGTAATGACTTTTAAACAATGAAATAAATTTAATATTTTATATTAATGATTAAAATATATATTGATTGTTTATTAGGTTGTTTTCTTAGACTATTTGGAGAATATTGTTTTATAGCATTAAACATTTTCTTAACCATCTCTTATTATATAACTATTCAACTATTGGCTTTAGAGTTTATTAAAGAAAGAACGACGAAATTTATTATAGTGTGTCCTAAACGAAATAATATAATAATTTTTATTTTGTACTAGTCACACATCTTGTGGGTTTGTGTATACGCGGAGGGTAAACTCTGGAACTACGGCACGTATTTGTACTATTATTTTACGATTTTAAAGCTTTCATTCCGGATGAACGTAAGTTATAAATATATAGGTATGTAGTGAAGGATTGAAAGCGGTTTAATTAGTAGATAAATTTATTTATTAAATAACAATGTGACTCTATTTTTATTAAATTAAATGTTTTATTTATATTTCAGAAACTACACTAAAATGAAGAATTGCATCGCATTGTCCCTTTTCGCTGTCGTGGCAGTCGTTCTGGCCCGACCAAACGATAAATACACAGACAGATATGACAACATCAATGTACAGGAAATCTTAGACAACAAACGGCTCCTGGAGCCATATATCAAGTGCATACTAGATGAAGGCAAATGTACGGCCGAGGGAAAGGAACTTAAATGTGAGTTATGTTAAATTTTATCTGTTTGTGGTCCAGTAAAAAACATCGGTGATAGTTCAGTGGTTGGAATGTTAGCCTCTTTCAAAAGGGCCTGGGTATGAATCCTGCACGTAATCGTACTTCTTATCTCTAAAAGCTGTAAAATGTACAAACCTTTCATACCTCAGAGGTTTCCAGAATATTTTCGGAAGTGTATGAAGTATGCCCGCAGGTTGTGAGTGGAAATCCAAGTTTAATAGTGGGATGATTATAGGTTTTAATGATGATGAAACCACGTATTATATATGTACACAGCGTAGAAATGGCTACTCGTAGATGGTATCGCATGGTATTGTATCTACAGAATAAGATAGACCAATACCTACCTACCTACCTACTAATTCTGTAAAGCATAATTTTGTAAATATCCTAATATAATTATTTATAAGAAGATTACCTGAACAAATCGAAAAGTAATGGATTCAAAATCACTTTCTTTAAATACATTGTTTTTACCGTCACTTGGAAATATTTTCCGTATTATTGTGACCCTAAACTTCGAAAGTTAATGTCGACTTCTAATAGTCTGTTCGTGTACATGCATAGGGCAATACATACGAGTAGATAGGGCTTTAGCCAAACTGATGTTCATTTTGGATGATCATAGGTTGATGTAATCATAATTGCATAATGTATGTGTTGATTATTTAGATGTATAAGAGTAAGTAGTAATAACCAGGCGTAGAAGGCATTAGATAATAATGACTTTAAGGCATGAAGATCGTTCAGCAAACGGCATGGTTCCGCCTGGAGACTGTTTCTGTTACTCTTGCATTCTTAGTCGTCGAAGTCACATAAATAAAAATTACCTATGTATACTTTCAGCTCACATCCAAGAGGCGCTCGAAAACTATTGTGAGAAGTGCACAGAGGTACAGAAGACTGAAACTCGTCATGTGATCGGACACCTTATCAATAAGGAGCCCCAGTACTGGGACCAACTGACCGTCAAGTACGATCCTACTAAGAAGTATGTGACCAAGTACGAGAATGAACTAAAGGAAATCAAAGCTTAAGCTACTGTATATTATTGTGATACAATTATAAGTAAATATACATCTTTTACATTAATTGCAGTATTTTTATTTTCGCGTATTTAAAGGTATCATTTGATTAACAAATAGCTTTATGCACTTATAAAGAACCACTAAATGTATAACTTCGAAAATAACTATACCATTAGGACACCTACAGAATGTGTTTTTTTTTAAACATCTAACTTTTGCAATGTTCAGACACTTTGGTTATATTGCCAACCTGCCAAAGAGTTTCTGTGACTCGTTGCAAATACTAAAATTGTACAGATATAGCTCAAGAACTAAAATATCACTGGGTATATAGTGGACTATGACGTTTACTCCTCACCTTATTAGGTGAGACTTAACCCTATTGTGGTCGCTGTCCGACTTGTTTATGGTTTCATTTTTATGGATATGTACTTTACCGGAATATGAATTATCATTATCAATTTTTATGGTTTGTAAAACTTGATATGAAATTCGGATTATTTAGTGGCTGTACAATCAAATCAAGTATTATGTATAGGTTGATGAAATATTCTCCAGGTTTCGTTGGGCCGTTTCTATCTAAATAGGAATTTTCTTGTGTAGAAGTTAGCATTAACACTGAAAAATGTAGTAAGTACATCTAGTGGCAACAAGGCAGTAAGTACATAAAGGGTTTCTCTTTGCAGTCTCTTCAGAACTGCTTTACTTATATTAAAAAAAAATGAGCGATTCATTCACATTCTTGGGACTAACAATAAAAATGACCGACGTCGTTATTGCCAAAAATATGCCCAAGAATAAGCTAAACGTCAAGCTATTATTTATTATTTAATTTATATTTACTATTAATACATATACAGAAATAATTTACAGAAAATGATAACAAAAGGGAACAATATGCAGAGTTACACATACATATACACAATAAGCAAATAGTATTAGATAACAAAATAACGAAAAATACATACTAATATATACATGAAGTACATAAATGCAATATCCTGCAATAAAACATATAAATATATACAATAAATATCTATAAATATTATACCAATAGGGAAAGATAGTGTTCATGGCTGCTTTCTTGAATGAATAAACAGATTTAAGTGCACGGATGTTTGGTGGCAGTGAGTTACAAAGTCGGACTGTTTGCATAGAGGAGTTGGAATAAACACAGGTTTTATGGGTCGGGTAGTTAAGAAGAGTCTTCATGTGGGATCTACGAGGGGCAAATGAAATGCGGGCGTAGATTGGGGGAAATAGGATTATGGAGGATTTTATATAAGAGACATATTATTCTAGTGTTCCGATGGAATCGAACAGGGAGCCACTTGAGCTTATTGCGATAGTGAGAAATATGGTCAAATGACATAAGACCGAAATTGAAGCGGATACATAAGTTTATTTCATGCATATTTTTTTAAAAAGAATCTTAAAAAGTAGCCGACAAACGGAATGCCCGATACCACTCTTGGCTAGTAGCCACTGGGTAATGAAGGAAATATATCATAGACATAAAAAAAGATAAATCAAATAAAGTAATAAAAAGTAACGAACATCGCGGTATATTAAGAAAAAAGAATTCTTTATTAACAGAACAACAGAAGTACAGAGTGAAATCGTTAAGAGCCGTTGGAATTTTTGTTAATATAAAAGAGCTATAATATTAATTGCAAAAGTTATCGTTAGAACTTTATAACATCAGTGAAACTGCTGCTTAATATAGTTAAGAGGGTGTAAAAATGACACGCAAACTACTCAAATGTTCATATCCATATAAATATCTACATATTTAATGCGGCAGACGTATTCATTGTAGAAAAAAAACTATTAAAGATAAATATTGTTTACTATAAATAATAATTTAATTGCAGATAATATAAAATATTATCTCCTCTAGCGTTGCCTATGTCCATAGGCGACGATGACCACTTACCATCAGGTGAACAGTCATTTTTGTCTGCCCTTCCGGCTATAAAAAAAATTAACAAAATTATTATTGTTAACTTTAAGAAACTCATAATTTTACAATTACTAAAGAATCATTGTAAGTTTGAGTTTAAATTCATTACGGGTGCCGTTTACATTTATTAATTACACTTATTAATAAGGAATACATGAAAATTTAGAACATAAAAAAAAAGACCAAACTACTCTTTGAAAAGTTTTTGTAATCTTTTACAATGACGAAGTACATAGTCATACATAAGGAGATATTTTTAATATATTCTATCGTTAAAAAAACCTTTAAGAGTGGGTAGATATTACAAGTAATATCATATTTGTAGGTTTCATGGTAAGTAATCACAAGTTGTTGCAGCTTTTTTATATTTTAAAACCCAGTTACGAAGATTCGGTCTCTGATTCAAATTTATTCAAATCAGTCAACTTCGCGAAGTAGTCATTTAACATGATACGGATCTACCTCTTGTTACCGACCCGCTACTTGCTTTTTTATTTTTATCAAATAATTTCACTGTTGTGTACTTTTTGATTAAGGAAATATATGTCAAGATTGGAAATAAATTATATTTAAAGGCAACATCGTTGTGAATTTTAAATAGTTGTAGTCAGTTTTATATTATTTTCATCGAGCAAACATTATTCTTTTAATTTAACTTGTCTATTTATATTACTTTTATAATAGTTTGCAATTCTTCGGCGTTCATGTGTTATTAATAATACAATTTCGTGTTCTTGATGTAACTAAAGCCTATGAATTCTTCATACAGTCAATGAACAGAGGCAGTATACCTCTACCATGTCCGGCGTGTATGGCGTGCAGGGGTTGTTTTTTGGTAGAGGTAGTTGATAATTTGGTCCAAATAATCAAGAGACGCTGGGCGGTCACTTCGCCCAGGGACGCCTGTATATATAAGTCAAGCTATATAATCGCACCCTTAGAATGAAAGGGACTTAACTCAAAAATTGCAATTTATGGGAAATGACGAAGAAAGTTTTCAAAAATGTATGGTTTTGAGTAAATTTAAAGAGACTGATGTATGAGGTTTTTCCTTTTTCCCTTTCTCACTCATAATTCGGGCTTTTTTTCACCATGGGGTTTTAGAGTAGGGTTTTTTAAGTAAATGTATAGTAAAATCTGGAATTTCAGGAATTTTGAGATAAGTCACTTTCATTCTAAAGGTGCAATATGATCAAGAGAAAGAGAAAGAAAAAGAGAGAGGGAATTTCCTTTAATTCTGTATACTATAATTTTTCAAACATATTTAAAATAAGATAAAGTAACTAACAGAAAAGTTAGCTTTAACTTAGAAACAAAAAAAACGTGAAGTTCTAGACATCAGTTGTTGAAAGCACCTCACGCTTTTTTTAAAGGAAATTACCTCTCTCTCTTTTTTTATCTTTCTCTTGATCACAAACTTTATTTTAACATTATTTTGAATTTTTAGTTCATTCGCTACGAAAGCGTATTTCGTTAGTTTTTTTGAACTGTAATTTTACATAAATTAAATTAATGCTTGACAAAAGTCCTACCTGATAGTAAGTGGTGATAAAGTGTAAGATACTTTCGTATAAAATCTATTCACTTTCCTCATGAAGACTCTCATATTATAAATAAGCGGGAATACCGACGCGCAAAGGTATTCCAGTCCTTTATAGTACGCATAACGAATGAAGATGCAAGACTTAGTGTCAAGATGTAAGATTTATTCGGCTTAACCTCAATATTTATTACCTATTCGAATAAACAAGTATTTACCTACTGTATTACCTACTACATTATTTTAAAATATTCTAATTCTGCTTACACTTTGTATACAAATTTATCAATAATTATAGATTTTATTAATAAAATAAATATCCAATTACATACTCCAAGACCAGTGGTTTATTGTTTGATTTTATGTTCAACTTTTGATTAAATATATTTTTGTGTTTATTTATCGTCTGGCGAAGGTACTTTGGACTAGACACATAATGATGAAATTCCGTTCGTTTAGATATTATACAGCCGTCACAAATATTTCAGTTTCTTTTCTCTTTACACTAATATAATCGCGAGTGTCGTTTCGACGTTTGTTGAATACATCAGCAATTCCAAAGATAGACGAGACTGGTCACCATGATCCATGAGTACCTACGCGTTACAGTTCAAATTCAAATTCAAATTCAAAATCATTTAATCTTATAGGTATTTAGTAAATACACTTATGAACGTCATTTTTTGCTTCTACCATCGTTTCGAAAAGGTGCTTTAATAATGAGGAGAAGAAATGGCGAAAGAAACTCCTCAGCACATCTTTTAAACAACATATGGTAATTACAAAAGTTTAAAGTTTAAACCTGTGCGGAACTGGTTTCGACACTAATTTTGTCCAGGCATCCTTGTCATTCAATGTTATGATTATGTATTTTGAATGTGCATTTTGACGTTATTTTAATAGAACAGAGTCTGTTCGTCGGTCTGACCCAATATGATAAAAAAGTTAACAGTTTCTATATCTTTATTAGGGTTATATCTGTGTGGTACATAAAAAATTAAAAAAAAATTCTTATATACATCGTACAAGAAAGGAAAATAGGTTCGTTTTGTATTCGTCTTAAGATATTCCGAAATATATTATCATTTCTGCAAATGCTTCTATACCAGCCAAATTAGAGTTTGAAATAGTAGTTTAGTACTTTTTTAATAAGCCTTAGCAATTGTCACTATGTCGTATTCCATTCCGGAAGCTCTATTTTTACGTTCACAGATAGTAAGGGAACCCTCAGTTTTATCAGGCGTTTTTTTATTAATGTCATATACCTAAACCTTAAAAATCCGTATGAAAGCCGGTGTTATAGTTTTTAAGATTATCGCATTCAGACAGAGAGGCGGGGGATTTCTTTTATATTATACCGCACCCTTAGAATGAAAGGGACTTAACTCAAAAATTGCAATTTATGGGAAATTACGAAGAAAGTTTCCAAAAATGTATGGTGTTGAGTAAATTTAAAGAGACCGATGCATGAGGTTTTTCCTTTCTCACTCATAATTCGGACTCTTTTTCACCATGGGATTTTAGAGTAGGCTTTTTTAAGTAAATTTATAGTAAAATCTGGAATTTTAGGAATTTTGAGTTATGTCACTTTCATTCTAAGGGTGCGTATGTACCTTTCAAATGGTAAAAGAATTTTTCATATGGGTGTCGTGGTTCCAGAGATTACTTTCAGCATATACACAAAACTACAAAAATCACACTGTCGCTTCATAATATTTATATGGATAATTTTCTTTATTTATTTATCCAATTCTTGCATATTTAAAGCATCCGCCAAAGCACTTTCTAGTTACTATATTTACCAATGGCATTATTTTTTTTTTATTAGAACATATTATATTATATTTATTTAAGGGGATATTTTTACTTATTTACTAGAGTACACTATTTATTTAGTATTTAAACTTAAAAATCTGATACAATTGAGAAAAAAAATCCGATATTGGTAAGTGGGATATGTCCACATGTGGTCACTGTAAAATATATTGGCAATTCAACGCAAGTTTTAATACTATTTAGCAATAATAGCTCACTCTTTTCTTTCAAACTTTTTAGATCGGAAATAAGATGTTGTTGTCCCTTGATATCGAAAAAAGGTCTGGGAACTGCCTGAATATGTTCGCACGTTGTTTTTAATTCGAACGGAGGATGTTCAATCAATTCGAAGCGACGCTGACTCGTTATTGTGACGTTTAAAATTTAATCTAATTTTATTTCTTTATGATTATAAGTTATACTTAAGAACAATCCCCCCGAATTGTAAGGGAGGATGAGGTCCATGCCTCATAAGTGTTCGGTAATTAATTTATTATAACAATAAGTTTCTATAAATATCTAAGAATTTCTTCTGGAGTGAGGTTATTTCTATGATCCTTAGACAATGGAAAGATTATCGATCAATTTGCATGCGGTTGTGTAGTTATAATATCTAAGCTTGTTGTATGGTAATTAAAAAAGTTGTTTTTGCTGTACGTCACGTGTGTTGTATATAAAACGGGCCGTGTTCGTGGACAGGTTGATCAGTTGCGGGAATCTAGCAAGGTCTAAACACCAGCGTATTTGGTAATTATAATATATATCGTAATCAATAATTTGTGAACATAATAATTAATGTTATTTATTCCTTTAGTGATTGATTATTATTAATAATTGAAACTATTTGAATTGAAACAAAAAATAGTTTGTATATTATGGTATATTATTTATTTTATATCAATATGTAACATCATTTTCATATAACTTTGATGATAATGTCGCCCAATCCGTGATAACAGCAGATAATTCATAAAATACTGTCAGTAAGAATTATTATAAAAAATATGTCAATTTACTTTTAATAATAATGGTATTTACTAAGGAAACAATTAATTATTGTAACATTCTTGGTTGCTGATAGGGTTGTTTTTTATAGTAATTTGTTAGCTCTGTCTGATTGCATGCTTGTAACTTATTATTCAACTGTTGGGCTCGGGACTCTGATTTTTAACTTCATTCTTAACACGATATTTAGTAAACTTAGAATTTGAACTGTATTTGGAGTACTAGACTAAGATGAAAGAGCGGTAACATAAATTATATTTATATATTAAATTATTAATATATTATATACTACACATAAACTCGATATGCAGAATAGACGTAAGGTAATTAGGGATGTTGTAAAGTAGTGTAAGCGGGCTACTTAGTAGATAATATTATTTATAATATCAGAGTATTTAAAGTCAATTTTTTAGTTGCAGGAAACATTGTGACTGTATTTATATTTGCTACATAAATATTTAATTTACATTTTAGATAATCTACTAAAGATGAAGAACTGTATCGCACTGTGCCTTTTCGCTGTCATGGCAGTCGCTCTGGCCCGACCGGATGATAAGTATACAGACAAATATGACAACATCAATGTACAGGAAATCTTAAGCAACAAACGGCTCCTGGAGCCATATATCAAGTGCATACTGGATGAAGGCAAATGTACGGCCGAGGGAAAGGAACTTAAATGTGAGTAGTTCATTTTAATTGTTTGCTGTTGTTTGTAAATTGTCTAAATTCTTCAAAGTAATATGCGTATAAAATATGTATTATCATTTGTTTTGGTGAAAGAAAACATTTTGGTTTTATTATTAGCTAGTGGAAAAACATTAAATTAATATTTTATTGTCAATAAAGCCTTTATAAATAGGACTTTAGTTTATCTGATATTAATTTAGGATGTTGGTAGGTTGATGTGATCAATGATGACATTACGCAGAGGTCAGACACTAGAATACTGCTGGAACTAGAACAAGTAGGCACTAGTTGTTGGCAATACATTCTGTACCTACTAATTGTACATTAATTAAGGATACAAAAACACGGTGATAGTAACACTTTTATGACACGACGATCCGATAGCAAACGATTTACTTACTTTTTCCGTCACTTGCATTCTAAATCGTCGAAGCCACGTAAATATATATTACTTTTGTATACTTTCAGCTCACATCCAAGAGGCGCTCGAAACCTATTGTGAGAAGTGCACAGAGGTACAGAAGACTGAAACTCGTCATGTGATCGGACACCTTATCAATAAGGAGCCCCAGTACTGGGACCAACTGACTGTCAAGTACGATCCTACTAAGAAGTATGTGACCAAGTACGAGAATGAACTGAAGGAAATCAAAGCTTAAGCTATGTTATATTATAAATGATTGAATTATAAGCAAATATACATCTTTTGCGTTGATTGGAGTCTTTTAATTTTAGTGTTCCATAAGTTCAAGATATTACATATGAACTGTGATATGTTTGCACAGGATAACCGGTTGAAAATTCATAAGAAGCGTCTTATTTGTTTTACAAATTACATAAAACTTAAATAAACACTACAGATACAAGTAACAGAGAATGATTTTATTTAAATATTTTTTCCAAACTGTTTTTGCAAATATTTAAACACGACATATATTACCAACCGAACAGATAGTCTCTGTGCCTTGTAATAAATGCTAAAAATCCTTCGCAATAATTCTATGATATTACGAATTAAACCCGCAACTAATTTAACGATGAGATCATTATAATGTTATTATGATAATGAAAGTAAAAAATGGCAAGAGGAGCAGAAAATGATGTTCTTTAGGGTATTGGCATAATACTTATATGATTAGGTGATTTTGAATATAGACTAATTTGGCTTCGAACCATTGTTGTTCCACTGTTCAGTAGTGTATTCTTAGTAACTCTTATTATAAGTATAAAAGGCTTAGAGCGTACTCTTATGCAGATAGACGTAATGTAATGTTGATAGACAACTTATTTATTTGCTCAGTTTTACTCTTAAAATGTTTTCAATTCTTAGAGCCACATTTCAATCAAGCTTTTTATATATTTGTTACTTACTGTTATGCCAGTTTCAATCATTTGAAATTTTGTAATGCGATATGGTTGAACCATATTTCAATAAGCAGTGGCAATCTAGTAATTTGAAGTTAGTAGCATAGTGGATTATGGTACTTATCTCTCACTTTATTTAAGCCCAGCAGTGGGACAGATAAGGATTGTGATAATTATACTGACATTATTGTTTTTTTTGTAACATTTCAAAATATGCTAAAGCATTTTAACGGATAGAATTTTCATGAAAGTATTATTCAACATCAAATTATTCATATTATTAATTATTCAGCCTTCCAATGGTAAATAAAAAAAATTTGAGTAGCAATTGGGGTAGATTATTACATCCATCAACAATCCATGCATTTTATAGGTTGATAAAATATTAAAATTTTCAATAATACATTGAACCGTAGCTAGAGAAATACGAATTGTCCTGACTAGGAAAAACTTTGGAAAAACATTAGGAATTAGCATAGCGTTCAATACTAAATATCTAATGAGTAAAATTTAATAAATGGCTTAGTTATGCACTCTGATCTAATCTTTCATTTACTAAACTAGTGATTCAGTTCAATTCTTAGCAGCAACAATGAATATCATCGAAGTTAATAACTAGAATATATCTAGCAACCAGTTTGAGTTTGTTTATGTTTATATGTCTGAAACGTCAAAACTACACTTAATGCCCAATTGTATTCTCGGTTATAGAGAAACTCCCGGTGATAGAAAAAATAAATCGTAGACACAGAAAAGACAAACTAAGTAAATAAGGTAACGAAAAGTAGCAAGTCGCCTCGCTAATCTGTGGAATATGTTTTGAGTGTGCGCATTATGCGCGAATTACAGTTACCAAAGCCCTTCTAGCATTCTACTATTGAAGGATTAGAAGGAATTATTCGTCCTTACGTTGTAAAAATCCTTTCAATATAGACGATGTGCTTCTCTTCGTCATTTTTTTGCCAGTGTTCCGTGTGATTGTAATGTGGATGATTGAATCAGTCAAGAAAAAATTTGTTTTTGTAAATCAGTGAGTTTTATTTAAAATACTATATCTCTACTTACCATCAGGAAGCATTACAGTTAATACGTTATTTGAAGTGAGAAGAAAGAATAATTAATAGTCGTTGAGTTGTTTGGAAAAACATTAGGATGATTAAAAAATATAAAAATATCGTTAAAACTAATATTTATAAGAGCGTTGATGGCTGATTAAAAATCATACACAATACACTCAACTTTACGTGAAATTTCGCTATGAATCAACTGTAGTGGGGTATTAAATGTAAAAAAAACATTTGAGGTAAATTTTAGTTACGGTAAATCTTTTGATAATAAAAATCAACAACATTATTTTCGTTTCATTTGAAAGAAAATAATAATTTTACAATTATTGGGGGACCAAGAACACGTTTACATAAAATCTGTTACATAAATATTGGCGTTTCTTTTCTTGATAAATTATGAATGATGAATACACATAAAAAACTTTTGTTGATTTAAGTTAAAGTCCCTAATAGGTAATACACAAGTGATTTAAAAAAAATTAAGTCAATTCCTAGTTAGGTCATAATTATTTTGTTAAATTACTATGTATATAAATACGTATATACATTTATACCCTGTTAAATATCTTGTATAAGAGGATTTTTATCACGCATATCAAACTAAAACTAATGAAATAAATAATTAATATTTGAAAAAAACATCAAGTGTCATCCACTACAAGTTTAAGAAAATGTATTTGAACTTGAGTGGATGAGTAAAAAATATTTTACTAAAGATTGAAAATTTGAACATCATATATAAATATAAAGGAGAGTGGAACCTAACAATATAAATTAAAAAAATAAATAAAGTTATAAATCAAATTCAGTCCATACTAAACAATAAAAGAAACTTTGCAATCTTCTACAATATAGCGAAATACATATTCTGTGGCACAGCTATTACACAGTGTATAAAAAAAAATATAACTCGATATTACCAGAAATGTTATTATAGATCTCTTTTGTAAGTAAATACTAGATTTCACACGTGGGAAATAAGGATTTTCCACTGGTTTTCTTTTCTGCACTTCTAAACTCAGGTATAAAAATTTGTTGTCTAATACGGGTTGACCATGTCAGTCTACATCGTAAAGTAATAACACAATCCAGACCTACCTCTTGCTGCCGACTGGCTATTTGCTTTTTTGTTCTTTGTCAAAGCGTTCAAATTAGTTATTTTTTTTGTTTTACAAAATTTATATAATCATTCTATATAAATAATATTTTAAAATTTTGTTTGTGTATTTTAAAGTCGAGTTGTATTTCATTTTATACTACATATTTAATCTAAGCAAACATTTTTCTTTTGCTTTAGGTTATGTATTTATATACTTTATTAAATCGATCAAAGTTGTGGAAATATAGGTATATAAATTTTTTTTGTTTTTATGTGTTACTAATAATACAATTATGAATACAATGTAAACTTTTTGTCTTCCTAAGTATTCTTTTATTTAGTCGATAAACGGAACCAACTAGTCATAATAATCCTACCAAAATTTTTTCATATGAAACAGGTTCCCAATATTCGCAAGCTTACAACACTTTCATTTGTAAAAATCATGAAAGGGAAAAATCTTTAGAGTCAAGTCCGGAACTTTTGCCGGCCCGTGCCTGAATCTATGAGCCTTACTCTATAAATCTTCTTACATCTTGATCACTCTAGCATTATCACAGCATAGAAATGTTTCGAAAAAAATTCTTGGGAGGGGGCTACCGTGTCCCCAGATCAAGTGGGGCAGAGTAAGACGATGGAATATATAAATCAGTGTAATATCAAGATCTAACGAATGCCTTTGATCCAATGTTTTAAGATTATATTTTTTTAGGGGCTGTCTATCTTAAAATCTAATCAAAAAAGCGTTATACCTACACAAACATTGTTCTTTTCTTATTATATTTGTGTCTACCTTAGTAAAATGCATTGGGAAAATCTTAAGATTAATTATAAAGTAATTCAAGCATGAACCTTGTTGGCGTTTTAATAAGTGTTGAACTTCGTAGAAATAGCTTCTGTCCTTCTATTGGTTGAAATTTGGCTCTTTTGTAAAGTAGATGACCCAATGACATACATGTACATAAAACAATACATAAAGCAAATTGAGGGTTACTTTTGTGTAGTACACAAAAGAATAAAATGAAATTTTGACAACCATATGGAATAAAAGTGTCAGAAAATAATGATCACAAATATACGTTATTATAATTTTAAAATTGATATCGATTCTTAATTCCAAAAGTAATGTTCTTAAAATTAAAAAATAGGGATTTTAACCTCATTTTATATGAAATTGAAATAAAATCCTACTTCCTTAAATTTATATAAAAACGTATTACACTATCCATTTAGAGTAAAACTCCCCATTCCACACGAGTCCGATTAGTGGTACAAACACATATTAATTATACATCAGTGGTTTTTTTATATATGTTTTTAGGAATTAAACAATTTAACTGTAACAGGTACTCACGATTTTTGTGCATTTTACCGATATTTCAACCCAGTTACATGTAACTGACATTTACCATGTGATCCATGGATCAGGATCATGGTGAACCATGGAATGAGGGTTGATTATATTTTGGACATGTAGTCCAAAAGCAAGGTTTGCTTTATTTATCAAAATATGGAATGAATTTAAAAAACAATCATGAACATTCTAATATCGTTTGGTTTATTTTATACACACATTTTAATGTAGATAATATTACAGAAAAAAAAGTAATTTTGCAGTCATATTGAATAATAGCCGAATATTTTATCGTGTCAATTTTAATTCCAAAATAAAAAACACTGTAATATTATTATTTAGTATTAAATACATCTCTATGTTAATAAAACCAGAAACATTGTCTACCTGCAGAAACACTATAAAAGTGGACGTTTTGATTGCAGTACGTTACATATTTTGTGAACTTTTGAACATTCGGTCACCTCGAAAATATTCAGGTATATTGAAACCACTTATATTTAAATATAAAATGTGTATTTTAAAATGTAAAGAAATATATTATGGTGTTAAATTAATATTAATTTACTTTGCAGCAATCTGCAAGCACAATGTATATATATATATATATATATATATACCATCATACATTGTGCTTGCAGATTGCTGCAAAGTAATTTAATACTAATTGAATATCCATGAATTTCCGGAAAGTAACGCTTATACTTTCAACTATATATTATGGTGTTTATTTATTTATTCTATATCAAATATATGTTAGGAGTTAAAAGCGAATTCACCACTGTCTTTTTGCTCAGGAACCAGTCCGTGACGCTTTTGTCCATTTGCACAAGATACTTAAGTTGCTAATATTTAATTAATTTAAGCGTATTTATGGATGTTAAATATCAGAATTTACGATGGTAGGAAAGTGGTCGTTTTATCGAACGAGGACCATACGGGGAACCCGCTTATTTCAGGATCTCCGACAATGCATCCGAAACATGTGAAAATCTTTGGACGGTTGATTATAAAAAAAAGAAATGTCCGACTGCATGTATAAATCTCTAAAAAATTAAACGAACGTTCAAACATCGTGCAGGAGTACTACCATAATTAAGCCGGGTTATATAGCGCCCAGCGAACTCCAAAGGGAGGGACAGTTTGCTAACGCTGCATCTGTAATTTAGCAGGGTGCACCATGAGTAAGGAAAGTTGGCATATATTCAAGGATATATATAATCATTTACAAGCAATATATATTGTATTTTTATCATTTAACGTAATTTCCTTTCCTTCCTCTGTTTAAAAAAGTAAAAAATTTCAGTCAGTCTACTAAGATGAAGTCCTGCATCGTATTGTGTCTCTTTGCTCTCGTGGCAGTGGCTCTGGGAGCACCAGAAGAACAGTACACCGACAAATATGATAACATTAATGTAGACGAGATTTTAAGCAACAAACGTCTCTTGGTCGCATACGTCAAGTGTGCCTTGGACGAAGGCAAATGTACGCCCGAGGGAAGCGAACTGAAATGTAAGTTAAGTTTCAATAAATTTAAAAGATAGTTGACTATGTGCTGCATCGGTTAGAAATGGTAATTTTTCAAAGTAATTAAGGTTACGAGACAACGCCCATACTGCAGAGTTTGGCTGTCATCAAATCCAGACCATTTTTCTCGCAGCTACCAACGCATGCATAGTCACGTTGTCTGTGGCGATCGATATGTTGATCTTACAATTGTATATTTTTCAGCTCACATCCAAGAAGCCCTCGAAAACAAATGCGGCAAATGTACAGAGGTGCAGAAAGTTCAGACTCGTCGTATAATCAAACATCTTATCAACGAGGAGCCCGAGTCCTGGGACCAACTGGTCGTCAAATACGACCCCAGTAAGAAGTATGTGACCCTCTATGAAAAAGAACTGAAGGAAGTCAAGGCTGCTTAACTGGTTCAATCAATCGTTATAATTACTGTATCTTGTTATCGAATAAGTTATAAAAAAATATATATCATGAGCATTTATTAAATTATCATTTTATTACAGCATCCCTGAATACAATAAAAAATCGAAACTCTTATAGGATTAATCACATGTCTGTATGTCTGTCAGTCTATCTGTAACATTACTATCTAAAAATGTGCTAGACTGAAAAATATGAAATATAATGTAAATAAAGTAATTCTAATTCTTGGGGATTACATTCGCCGAAAAATAAAGGTTATACGTTTAAATATTAAATAACACGGAAAATTTTGTTGCTGTATTATATTTTTATAATTTTGAAGAAATAATAATGTAAAAAATGTATTTATAATAATATAAATTTATAAATTCTGATAAAGTAATTCGATTTATTATGCATATACAATTTATATGTATACGATTAATTTTTCTTAATGTTTTACCTACCTATAAAATATAAACATTTTCTGTTTGTTCGTATTTACACGAGGTTCTAATGAAATATTGTAATAGCACATTGTACGATACCTGTGATATTATTTTAAAAGCAAGTATATAGAATATACATATATTCATGAAAAATATAATGCCATATTTGGCTTCAGTATCAAAAATAAAATAATAAAAAATAAAAATGGTTTAAAAAAAAATACTGCTACGTAATAATGTTTTTGAAATATGATATCTAAGTATCATCAGAAGTCCCAACTAAGTGGCGATTGTCCATTTTGATTTTATTTGTTGCATAAAGTTTCACTTTACATTTTCGTAATCGATGTGTGCAATAAAGTATTTTGAATAATATTGTCCCTATTAGTTTCGATAAGAACCTTGTAAAATTATACATACATTCACACTATAATATTATTTAGTGTTCAAGGTTACGGATGTTATGAAGCCCCATAACCGTAACCGAAACTATTGGGTATCCGAAACAAAAATATATCCGCAATTGTAACTGTTTCCGATAAAAAATTTCGAATAATTTCGGATAGGGGTAGTCTAAATGAAACATGTTAAGCCAGGTTTCCTTGCGCCGAGCTGATATACTAGCTGTGACGCTCTCATTTTTAGACAGTTTTTATTATTAAATTTTTAAGGTTATTCTTCTTTTCTATGATATACCAGATAACACCTAGAAATAAAGTCAAAGTGTTACCTTGTAAATACATTATGTATTTTTTTCCGTTACCTATGTATATCATCTAATACATACATATAACCGAAATTATCCGAAACAATCGGATAATCTGAAACAATTTCATATCCGTAACCGTAACCGAAACTGATACAATATTATTAATATATCCGTATCCATATCTACATCCCAAATTTCATATCCATAACATCCCTAGTATAGAATAATTCTGTCCAACAGACATAATGTCTAAAAGATATCGGCGTTCTTCTTCCAATCAAAGGCAACGCACCAACCACTGCATGTTCTGACACTTATATTTTGTATGTAGGTACGATACGTTAACAAAGTTAAGAAGAGTAAGTATATTACTTTATAATTCACGTTAACGTTAAATATTGACATTAAAGTTTAAGGTTTTTAAAGATTTAATAAGATTCACTTGCGACGCGCCCGCTATCAGAATAGCAGATTTCACTGTAACATAAGTTTCTTCAAACTGAGCGGTTGTATGATATAGTGATATTAATAATTAAGGTATTCCGTTTCTGTCTCCAAGAGTGGCATATATTGTAAGAAATATCCATAAGTCTTTTAGCGCAGTCTCACAAGTAGCGAAAAACATTAAACTTGAAGTAAATTGCACGAAGCAGCAGATCCATATGAACAATAATTAAAAAGTTAGTTAATACCAAAAAAACATACCTGTGGCTTGATATATTGAATGTCTTAAAGTAAACTTTGTTTCAGATATTAGGTAGATTTCGTTGGCGTGGTGTGTTAAATTGTTTTTTTTGTTAAGTGAGTCTCTTACCTTTGATATGTAGGTATGATAAAGCAAATACCAATTACCAATTAGAAAACAACTTAGCGGTTTCTTGTTTGATTTATATCCAGGTTTTGATAAAATATATTTTAGTGAGATTAGTGAGAGTATTTTGGATTACATTATGTGGGTGAAATTCCGCGCATACTGCCCTCGAAAACATTTCAGGTCTTTTCTCTTTAAATTTAACTATACCCGTCCGTGGATTATATATTCAATATGATATTTATGCAGAATTTGGTTAGATACATTGGCGATTTCGTGAATATTCATTGTGAACTTTGGTCATGGGCTTTAGCGTCGTAATATTAATGAAACAAAAAAAAAAATTTTATAAAAAATATGTTTAAGGATTCATCCGATGAAAAACCATACCTGTCTATATGTGGGAGTACAAATTCGTGATTAAATGTCAGGCGTAAATTTACTTATTGTGATTTTGAAATAATTACCATTATCTTACCTTTGAGGGGTAAATATGAAAAATTAAAAATTTTGTCCAATGCTTCATGTAATTTATCTAATGAAAGATCTAAATTTACTTATGATAGATATATTTTGAAAATAAAGATCTGTGTGTAAACTAGCAACTTGCCCTCGCTTCACTTCGGAAAAACTACGCCTCATGTTAAAAATAGTACCTACATTATTTTATAAATATTTTATTTATGGACGGATTAAAATAAAACAAACTTTAAATATTGAGTAATGTATACATTAGTGAAAACCGAAACGAAATAGGTTAAGCCGTTTCTGAGATTAGCGCGCACAAACGCACAGACAAACAGACAAAAATTCTAACAACTATTGTTTTGTGTTCTATTGCGTTAATAAAGGCACCTAGTAATATTTTCTCATATATTCTTCATGTATAGAAAGCGATCAGCTAGAATTTTATTATATGTATAGATAAAGATTTAAGTATTCACCATTTTCCCCTTGTCTTCTAAATTAATGAAAATAAAATTTTACTAAAAATACAGAATATAGTTATACATACGTTGCTAGAAAACCTATACGAATATCCCTTCTTAATCCTTAAAAATAATGGAAAATATTTTTTAATTCAGTAAGGCACCCGATCCCACTTGAGTGCGAATTAGATTTGATCGATTTTGTTATATCATGATTATTATTATCATTAATAATTTATCTATCATCTGGTAGTGAATGACGCGCACCAGTGCACACAGCAAGCTGTCTTGATCACGACTCCTTCCATTCCATTCGTCCTTGCAGTCTCGCCATTCTATCTCTCATATTCAGACTCACTCAATACGTTTCCTTCCACGCACCTTCCATTCTACTTAATATAATATAATATTTAAATAACACTTATTTTCTATCCTAGGTGTATTGCTTCTGCTCTTTATATAGGTCATTCTCCTCCGTAATCATCAAGGTCTTTGTTTTTCTAAAAATCTTCACCTTCAAACTTCTGGAACGTCCATGTTATTGTATTACCACTCATTAGTTGTTAATCTGTGGAACAGACTAATGACGTGTAGCATTAAATTAATTTTTTCCTTCAAACAAAACGCCATTATTCTGAATGTTGAGTTTCTTTATATTCTTTTGTAATAAATACTCCATGCTATCGTCCAATTATTGACTTTTGATTTTATTTTATCATATATATTGTGTATTTTTATTTATTTTTTTAACTCGTTTTCCATGTCTTTGATGCGTTTCTTTCACCTTCACAAACATCCTGATCTGCATGATTCAATTTTTTTTCTTCTTCTCTGACCACGTTTTTTGTGGAAAATATCGGCACTTTAACGACTGTACCACCGGGGTCTTAATTACGTTAATATAAAAATCAATACTTAAAAATACAAATATTATTATCTACATCTAAATTCTTAGAAATGTTAATAAAACCAAATGCATTTTCTACCTGCAAAAAAGCCATAAAAGTTCAGATTTTGATTGTTGCGCATTACAATTTTTGTGACATTTGGACATTCGGACATCTGCGAGAATATTCAGGTATATTGAAAGTAGATAGATTTTGACACTATTTTACTATACTAATGTATGGTTTAATGTATACTATAATCTATATAGCAGATTTTAGTATAGTATATTATAGTGTAGTATAGTATAGTGTAGTGTAGTAGAGTTATATTAAATTAGTGTTTCAGTTAATGACTGGCCTTACTCCTCGCTTTCTGCTCAGGAACCCATCGGTGACACAGTACAGTAAATTCGGGAAGCTTGGTATTTTAATGTAATCTTTTTTTTAAATCCTCATCGACCACGACTAAAACATTGTACATTTTTAGAGTACGAAAAAAAGCTGTGTTTAAACTTTAAGATATTGTTTACTGTTTAGGTTGTGGAATTTAAAGTGCGGAAAAAAATATATTTACTTCATTATTTCTATATTGTTCAACAATATATGTACTACATGAAAGTTGCTTTTATTAAATTGTTTTACTTGATATTAGATTAAGTTTTATTGAACAATTAACAATTTTTATCAGCAAAATCTGCCATAGTAAAATTGAACTCAAATTTCAGTAGCGTTATATTAAATATTATTAAAAAACGTGGATTAATCAATTATAATACAAAAATATTAAACAAAACTCTTATTGACTGATGACCAATTTCTAGTTATTACTATTATTCACTTTTATAATTTGTACACCGTGACCTGACCTCTTAGTGCTTAATAAATCGTTTTAATTTCAGTTAGCTTACTCAAAATGAAGTCCTGCATCGTACTGTGTCTTTTTGCTCTCGTGGCAGTGGCTCTGGGAGCACCAGAAGAAAAATACACCGACAGATATGATAACATTAATGTGGAAGAGATTTTAAGCAACAAACGTCTCTTGGTCACATACGTCAAGTGTGCCTTGGACGAAGGCAAATGTACGCCCGAGGGAAGCGAACTGAAATGTAAGTTAAGTTTCAATAAGTTTAAAGGATTGTTAACTATATGCTGCATCGGTTAGAAATGGCAATTTTTCAAGGGAATTAAGATTAAGAGACAACGCCCATACTGCAGAGTTTGGCTGTCATCAAAACTAGACCATTTTTCTCGCAGCTACCAAGGTATGCATAGTCACGTTGTTTGTGGTGATATGTGGATCTTACCATTGTATATTTTTCAGCTCACATCCAAGAAGCCCTCGAAAACAAATGCGGCAAATGTACAGAGGTGCAGAAGGCTGAAACTCGTCGTATAATCAAACACCTCATCAACGAGGAGCCCGAGTCCTGGGATCAACTGGTCGCCAAGTACGACCCAAGTAAAAAGTATGTGACCCTCTATGAAAAAGAACTGAAGGAAGTCAAGGCAGCTTAATTGGTTTAATCGATCGTTTAAATAATTGTGTTATAATTAAATGAGTTATAAAGAAATACAAATCATGAGCATTTATTAAATTGTTTATTTATTTTGAAATCGCAACCTTTATAGGATCAGTTACGTGACTGTCTCTTTATAAATATACGCATTTTCTACTCTATTAGATTGAAAAGTTGTAATTTTATAAATTAACTTTCAGGGGCCAATAACAAAAAAAAACAAGTTTTAAATGTATTTAAAAAAAAAAACATAATTTGTGCAATAATACTCCATTATTCTATCATGTCTAAAACTATATATATTGTATAGTTAACAGAAAAATCCGTTCTAAACCCTTTTTTATTTTTTATTTAATTTCAACAGTAAGTTACAATTTCATATGACAGCCTAGGGTGTGTACAATGTAGCAATTTCAGGGTCTGCAGTAGTAAAATAACTTATTAATAATATTATATAACATATAATACTTAAAGACTGAAACTTGTAAAACATTTGACGATTGTAAGGTGAAGTATAATAGGACTTCCACATTGCACATATATTTTTTGCTTAGGCTCAAACATGCATTTAGACTCCTACAATTAATTATTTCAAATATTCAAAATGATACGTAATACTTTTGTGTTTGAAATAATACTGAGGTTTTCGAGCGACTTGTTCCATCTCACCGACTCCACCTGTCTCCGTTTTTTACTCCGTTGTCTCCGTTTTTGGTTGCAATGTCTTTGAGTCAATAATAAGCGGCTTTTTCGTTCGCCCTTGACATTGTTTTTTTTTATTTTATTATACAATTTTATTTATGTAATATTTATGTAAATATATATTAAACTAAAATATATAAATACTTATATGTAATTGTATGTAATGTAATCATTTAAACAAACAAGAATCATTAGTACCTGCACGTATGTCAACGTAATGTTTTTGAATAACTTGTTGTTTCCAAGTATTCCTATGATTTAAATAAGTACTTAGAATTTTACATAATCAGAAGTGACACATGATATTTTAATTTATAATTTGCTTGTGGATACATAGAACAGTATTACTTTTTCTAATAAGTTTCTGCCTGTCTCTCGGGTTATGAAACATATCTTAGGCAAAATTCCGTATTGGCATTGTGAAACTCTAGAACCTGCCAGATAATTTGGGAAGCAAAAAGTGCACAGAGCACCCTTCTTCTACAGCACGTGTTCTCTAATATTTTTTGTTTAAGCTAAAGATTGAAATAAACCTCGGTATGTAAAAGTCTGTTACACAGGTATCCTGATGATGTTTTAATTACTAATACATAAGTAAAATATGCCTATGTTTTTTCATTGTTTTTCATCTTGATATTCATATTTTGTACACCTATTTTACTGCGTTGCACAGAGCTGCACTTTCAAAGCTTGACAAACGCCTTAGTGTAATTTCTCTGCAATGTTTGTGAAATACTTAAAACATGAAATGAAATAGATAATAGTCTTTCAATGTACATTATGCGACCAAATTGCCGCATGAAAGCATTTATAGGATTTTTTTTCTTTTCTTAACACTTTCTCTTCTTTCTGTCTTACGTGATCACCGCCACACATAAAATCAGATACTATACGTGGCCGATTAACAATTGACGATAACTGGATTTTAAATAACTTATATTAGAAAAGAAACTTGATTGCAATTTTCCTATGAACAAATAGTGTTGTTTGTCATTTTGGAATATTTTATTCTTGAAAACACTCTTAACTACAGAAATTTCCGCGTGTACGCGGTATCATGACGCACAATAATAAACATCCATGCCCTTAAAAGTTAAAATTACATTCAGAATTAAACCTGTTTTAATTTAATCTGCAGTAGGAAGTTGTTACTATAAAAGCCAGGGGAATATCCTGTCTTTAGTTCAGTACAAAAGTGTCCACATCAATTATTACTGCAACGACTACATTTATTATAAAGTAAGCATTTTCGTATTCATATCTTTTTTATTAACGTCTAGAATACATGAGCGGGAAGAACTGTTTTTGCATGGTGATAGGGTTCTTTACGGGGCTTTATTCTCCTTATAGAATCAACCGTGAGATGTTCAACGTATTTCCGTTGTCGTGTCGGAGAGTAATAACCACAACAGTAACAAACTATTGTCACTGGAATCAGGAATCAGGAATGCTCCTTTATCAGTTTGATGTAAAAAATTAGTATAGAAGCAACACAAATTATTGATCCGAAGATTGAGTTATCTTGTTGAAATATTATATAACGCTCGATATGAACTTGTCATGGATAATAACATCTTAAAGTTGCATTTACTCTATCTAACTAAACGTCAGACTTTGAAGTAACACGACACACTAATAAGTATATGAATATCAGTTGACTAATTAGTATCTATGTGATGTAATTTTTACATGCATTCATTCTTATTGTTCGTGTGACTTGATTTTACCTGTTAATCTTTTTTGCATCCAAACTTTTAAAGAATACTGTTTAGTTGGTATTCTTAAAAATGCGGTCCAATAAAATATTCATTGAAAATCATGCTGACGTTTACGAATGGTAATCCAATCCCAGACAATATTTATTCGGTTATATCAGGCGTTTTCTAGACATTTCAAATTTATCCCGCACAACTAAAGCTTATTCGTAAATCACAGTTTTTGAGATTATTGCGCTCAGACAGACGGAGAATTTGTTTAAACTACATTGTATTAACGTCCATAATATTAATATATTTTATACAACTAATTTTAAAGCAATCTGAAATAAAGATTATTTGGATATAATCGCTACTTAGCGCTAAGATCGCTTCTTATATGCAAAACGGTTTTCATTGTAACATATTTTTTCCTATCCATTACTTGTATGCAAAGTAAAAAAATAATTCACTGTAATTAAATCTGCAACGGCTATTTATTTGTAGTCAAATACGGATTTGTGTTTCACAAGATTAATATTGAATTATTACTTTTCAGAATGAATTCCTTTTTGGTTATCTGTATAGTCTTCGCTGCGTCCGTGAGCGCTAAGCCCGCGGACCAGTATACGAACAGATACGACAACGTGAACCTGGACGAGATTATAACCAACAAGAGGTTGCTGGAGCCCTACGTCAAGTGCGTCCTCGACCAGGGCAAGTGCTCTCCCGACGGCAAGGAACTTAAATGTACGTTGGAATTCTGTCCCTTTTATGATGGTTCCACATTATATTTGAAATCATTACGATCACCAAATCAAGAAAAAAGAGATAACGCAATTGTTGTTAGTTCCTTCTCAACCATGAGTTCTTTGAAGGTTTCGGGCTAATACTTGTGTTCTAGTGTTGCAAGATTTTTCTGTCTGATATAGATAGTTTTGAAATAAATCTTACAAGTTTTTGAACAATCAACAAGGTTTTGACGACCCCATACCCCAGTTGGTAGTGACCCTGCCTGCCGAGCGAGGGGTCCCGGGTTCGATGCCACGCCCGCGCAGACAATTATGTGAGAGATAAATTTTTGTTTCCGGTCATGGGTGTTTGTAATGTCATATTTGTGTTTGTCCTCCTCAAGGAATCCTAGTGCGGGGGGGGGGGGGGGGGGGGGGGGGTTAAAGTGTAAACGTTTTTACGTTAAATCTTAAAATAATTGTCGATAATTCCAGTGATTTAAAACAATGTGCACACTGACAGTTTAATTTAAAAATCCGATTTTGTTTTTAATCTGCTATTAATTGAAACACACCAAAAGCACTGAAACAAGATACTGAACTACGATATACTGACTACAATGTGAATACAAAAATTTCAATTATATTTTCATTTTGAAAACCAGTTTGTTATCATATTAATAACATGGAAATATGAAACATTAATTTGAATCTCACTTATAGTTGACTATGCCTGGGTATGATGATATGCCACCCATTCTCTCTAAAATTGCTAGACGTTCTTCGTATATATAAAAAAATCATAATTATATATAAATACATAAAACTTGTAAGTGAGTGTGTTTAATGTGTCTCTAATAAATAGAAGCTTGTTAGAAACTTTTTATCGATTCGGTCGGGCAACACAACGTGGGTCGGTGACCTTCTGTACGTTGTAACTCATCATAGGAATATTACTGACAGCCCAAAAGAGGTAACGGCAAAAACTTACCGATACAAAAAAATCGTTTGTGTTTTCGGTAAGCTGTTTTTGTACTTGTGTAATAAATATAAGAGCTTCGAATTCTGTACAATTCTCCATATTTTATAATTTTGCAGTTTTAAAATTTTTTATTACATCTGCCGCGGTAAAAATGTCGTAGGGAAATAAAATAATTGTAGTTTTACATGATATATAATCAAAAGTATTTAAGGTCTATCGCTTTTCTTTGACCAGTGTATACCTAATTCCGGTTCAGGCCGAGAGGAGAGAGGAGGGATGTAAAAAGATGATTCTGTATTTAAGTACAAACAACATTATAATTATGTACCTACAATAAACATTATAAATATTGATAGCATTTATGAAATTAGAAAACGAAAAAATTTATGAGTTATTGAGTTGTCACTTTTCAAATTTCGTGTTCGTTAATTTTTATACAACTATAGGCCTTGGGGGAACTCTACTGCGCTGTATCATTGCGAATTGTTGACAAGTATAATCAAAGTATTGGGTAACTTACAGCTATTAATAGCTATAATGTTGGTTTACAGCTCATATTAAAGAAGCTTTAGAGAACTACTGCGGTAAGTGCACGGAACCCCAACGTCAAGGAGTCCGCAAAGTCATCGGGCATCTCATCAACAACGAACCCGCCTACTGGAATCAGTTGAGTGCCAAATACGACTCTGACAAAAAGTATGCCAAGAAATATGAGGCTGAACTCAAATCCGCTAAAGCTTAATTTAAAAATCTATTTTTGGTACAAAGGTCCACAGGTTATTACAACAAAATACAAATAATTTTGAAACTTATATAATTGACTTTAAAGATGTTTACAGCACTTTTGTTAAATGGACCATGAATAACAATTACGCACTACTTGATGTAGCGACGGTTCCTATTTGTGTGTATATTAAAATAATATATTTATGCACATTTACTTATTAAACATTCAAAGAGTAACTTTGGAATTTTATTTATTTAACCATTAAATTAAATTTTTTTTTCTGAACATATATACGTATGTATATATATTATTGGTACAGAAAAGGAAAAGACAATGAATGTCCAGTAGGGAGCTTTAGTAAGTGGTTATTACAATCTACGGACATAGTAATGTCGATAGCTTAAGACCAACCTTCCTCAAATACAATTAGTCCTATTAAATAAACCTCATTCTCAAATGTCTTGCTTCTTCTGAGATCTTAAATTGAAGGCCTTACTTTACAATTGTCGCCAGCCGTAGCCATTAACATTATAGTTAAATTAAAAAAAAACTACAATATAAAAGAATCGTAAAATTTCGCTAAATCGGTATTGACCAATTGTAGCGCGCGTCTTTCTTTTCATAATTTTTGCATTATTTTGTGTAAATAGAGATCAATATGTGATACCAAGTATTAGAATATCAATTTTTTTTTGGATTCTATATCAGTATGGATTGTGCCTTATGTTTGAATGACATTGGCGGATAAACTTTATATTAGATATAATATAATAAGACCTTGTCGTAATAATAACTACAACCTTCTTTATAAAATATTCTTATGTGTTTGTCGTTTAGTAAAAGTCGCTGTATTGTTCTTTTTTTGACTTGAAAATAAAGTAAAGATCAAAGTACGACTCGTTCTGGTCAGGGGACCAGAGTCTTACCGATGAGTATTTTCAATTATGAATTACATGTTTTTTGCAACTGACAAAAACATATGTACGTAAATTGAAATATTCACTCACAGTAAACATCAGATATTTGTTAGTTGAAATATTATTTTGATTTAAGTAACTTGATGTACAACACCATCGTTATCATGTTTGCTGTTAACTCTCTAGTGTTAAATTTAGAAGTCCTCTCAATATGTACGGAGAACGTCCACAGAGCATTATTCTACATGAGTGTTGTTTAGCTGATTGTATACATAGGTTCGAAAATATTATATGGAACTATCGACAGTTGATAAGATTGCTGTGATGTCTCCACCATGTATTACATGTATGACATTTACATGTATGACATCTGGAGCTTGGTCGAGAAGGAATCACCAAAACTGCCTGGCTATTTTCAATGAAACAAGAATCGTACCGAGACGTATTATGTGTTACTCCGAAACAATAGCGAACTAATTTGAATATAGATTTTAATGGGAGATGTAATTTCACATCAGTATGCTAATTCTGCTAAATTAAAACTGCAAACGTAGAAATAAAACCTCGCGAATTCTATATCTATCTATCTATATACTAATAATAAAATTTTAACTATAAATAAAATTTTATATTATTACGGGCCTTTATTAAAGCAACAGAACCCAAAACAAAAGTTGTTAGAATTTTTGTCTGTTTGTCTGTGCGTTCGTTCCCGCTTATCTCAGAAACGGCTTAACTGATTTCGTTCTGGATTTTACTAATGTATTACAGTAAGCATCACTTAATACTTAAAGCTGTTTCATTGCAATCCGTCCATAAATAAGAAAGTTATAAATTAATTTAAAATAATGTAAGGCATAGTTTTTCTGAAGCGGAACGACGGCAGTTTACTAGTTAAAAATATGTATATTAAGGTAATAGTTAATACAATTTAACATTTACCAAAGAAAAAAAAAAGAAAAAAATAATAATTAAAGAGTAAAATAAGAAACATAAAATATATATTAAAAAGTTTACAAGGTTTTTTACTCTACTACATGTACATTCTGACGAATCAGAATGGACCTATTTTATTTCATATGCTCAATATTTGTACCTTAACCATACCACGACCTTTACACTTTTTCTATACCTAAATCTATACTAATATTATAAAAAGAGAGTATGAATTTTGTAAGTTTGTTTGTATACGAAGGGTAAGGGAAGGATTTACCATTTCTAAGGTACATTATTTCAGATGGACATAGTTTATATATATTGTTAAGCCCGATCTAAGTCAGAACAGGTTACTATTATTAGTATTACATATTAAAAGGGTATTGATTATAATCTAGAACGGTCAAAAAAGCAGATGTAAAGTAGGCGTTAAAGAGTTAAGATACTTTTTCCCGTTTCCTTTCACAACCTGGTAACTGAAATCGAATATATATTTATGTATTATTCTGATGGCGAAAGAATTACTTTTAGTTAGAATTTACTATTAAAAATACAGTTAACGATATTTTTTTGAATTGAGTAATGTCTATGAAGCATTATGAAAAGAGCTACGACATCCATTAGTGAACTACTATAATACGGAACGGAATAATATTATTATAATATGTTATTAATGAACAATTATCACATATCCGCTCTGCTTCCTAACCATAATATCTATTAATTATGATTCACGTTTTTGAATAAAATCGATGTTGGATATTGATGCATAATTAAAATTAACAATAGGTAGAGATTTACTTATTGCACGCTTATTATACACTTCCTTGCAATAAAATGTCATTGTCACTCATTTCCGGTTGCAGTTACCTACAGTGACTGGCCTTTAAATAATCAAACAGCATCTTTAGATGTTTCACAAGTGTGGAATCATTTCAACGAGCCGGTTTGTTCAGCCTTTGTACCTTGTTTTGCCTCGACAGAGCTATAAAAATGTGTTTAAGTAAAATAAAGAAATCTGGCTCCCTGTCATAAAGGAATGAACGTCGATGATAATAAAACTAAAGTGATATGTTTATTAATTCCTTGCTTAATGTTGTAACAAATCCCAAACAAAGAAAGTACACAAAGAAAAATGTATTTTTCTAGAAAGATTTAGCTTCAGCTCATTAGCTGTCAGTATATCTGCAGTTGCGAATCAGTAGACCTAATTAAATATCCTCCTAATTAAGTAGACCTAGAACCTAATCCAACACACTGCTTCAGTATTAATTGGTTAAGAATATACTGGTTTAACTGAGTCTCGAAATTTTTCTTACTATCCGAAGACCACGGCACGACTTGCCGACTATCCTATAACCACATATATTTTAGACTTAAAGCCGAAAAAGGAGAGGACGGAACGCGTGACGATAATCACTTCCGAGCATGAACAATTATGGCTATCACAGACGTTTTGCCGGTGATGGAAGCGACTTACAAACCTGTCTGATAATTAGTTCTCCAGCGCTGCAACAGAAACACGTTAAAACATATACGTCCAAGGACGCGTCTAGTCTCTAGCTTATGTCTTCGTATTTGTTCTTAATAGAATAGACATAAAACGTTCTTGTATAGTTTTAAGCCTATACCTCGTTAGCTGCTACGACGAGACCCTAATGGGCTGTCAACGATGGTGCAGGAAGCAAACTCTCAGTAGAAATTGGCATTCAAAAGGCTTCTCTTTTCTGCAAATGAAATGCACATTTCTCTGCTAAACAACTGACGACGCAATGGTTAAACGTATTGGAGGTCTCTGGTTTTCACCACGCAGTTTATTCTCAAAGATACTCGTTCAAGGTGGTATGGTTTCCTACCTTTCTGCCTATTTACCTTCGATGTTACTAACCGTGAAATTTTACATTTGTCGATGCAATATCATACAGCCAATAATAATGAAGGAAGCCAGCCTTTTTCGTTGGCAACACGTCGGTGATATTTGATGTTACTGTGATGTGATTCGGCGGTTGTCACATTTATTCCTATCTGTTTGTCTACTATCGGCCACTCTTATTGATAGAACTAACCCATGTATTAGCTTTACATAATTAATTTACATTCACGCCAATGAAGAGTACATATTTAATGTAATATATCTTCTCATTGGAACATATTATATTAAATTACGGCTATATCCAGCGGATGACCTTACCGAGTTCTAGGTTAGAACTGACGCGATTTCAATGTCATAATCTATTCGCGGATAGGGTAAAGAACGTCTCTCCGTTATATAATTAATAAATTGATATTCAACAATCCTGTCCTCTTCCTTTTTGTGTTTGTACAGATTATGAAGCTTCTGGTGGTAATATTTATTATTCACTTTTATGAGTGACATAAAAATGGTGGTTATTCTATCACGCTTTCTAAATATGTACAGAAAGACAGAAATCGGACATTCTTAATATTAAAACTGAAAAATTAATAAAGTCTTGATCATATGGAATTTTAAAACATTGAATAATTCGGAAGTTTCTGAATACAAATTACCGAATATACAACAGTATAATTACGTCAGTTTTAATTGAGTGCTCCCGACTAACTCTGTATTGAATCAATAATATCAATCGAACTGTTAATAAGCTTTTAACTTTTATAATTAAACATTCTCCAAAGAAAACAAAAACAGCATTGAAGAGTGCAATAAGAAAAAATCAAGGAATACAAAAACAACACTGAAGAGCAAAATAAGAAAAGAACAAGTAGCATAATAGTACCAAATAAGAGTTCAAATAATGGCTGGGGTCGTTTAAGAAAGTCCAAAGACAACACTTTACCCGCTTTTGAGAACTTCCAGTCACATAGGTTTCTGACTATATGTTCTTCACCGCAACGAATGATATTTGATTTGAAATACGAGTACGAACGTAACTGTCAAAATTAGAACTATGGTGCGGCATTCGAATTCCGGTCCGCATGGGTGAAAAAAACGTTCAAACCTGAGCTGTGGTGTAGAATCTTCAGAGGACATACAAAGAAAAATACTGAACATTATTATATTAGGTTGTAATGTCATACAAATTAATTAATTATACCTCCTTCGTTGTCCTGGTGCACGCCCCGCACGATTGTGATATTTGTCGACTGACCGATTTTACAAAGTAATTCGCTAGCCTGCGGTACTACGTAGTCAACATAGCAGTTGGCATGTGAATAAGTAAAACCAAAGAACGCTTGCGGTTGTAGTTAGCCCTGTTACATCTATTAATTATAATTAAGTGGTTTGCGAAAAACATTGATTTATCTGTGCATTTAACATTGTTATTGTTAAGTACGTTATTGAAGTTGAAGTTGAAGTTGATAATTAAGTTGCACTACCTTGTTAATGACGGGGAAAATCTTATGGTCTGATATATCACGTGTTAAATCAGGAGAATTGAGCAAATAACAAGTAACTAGTTGACGTTATCTAAAGAGACGTCATTAACTCAGGTGCAATTCGTATAAATATTATACTAATCAGTGTCCAAATACTTCCGTAAAGAGCTGCGATAGAATTTAATGTGGTATTTTCCCACCTCCCTAATCACTTTAAATATACTATTATATTTCAAACAACTTTTATCAGAATCGTCTGATCATTTACAATCGTTATTGTCTTTAATTCATTGAGGTTTTTCCCCTCAAGAATTTGTTTTAGTAAAACTAGACTAACTGTTTGTTTGTTTGCACCAATGACGTAAGAGATAACATTTAATATAATACACAGTTTAAATTGTTTAATGAGGTATGGAAATGTCATTGCGCTTTTGTATGGTGTACTTAAGTCCTTCACATAACATACGACTCGTGGTAAATACACACTGTGCTAAAAGCTAGTAAACACAACGATCTGCGTTAGACGAAACTGGATGCAGAAAGTAGAAGATTGGGCTCAGCAGCGCATGTTGGGAATTCAAAATTACTTACTTATTTTGTTACAATAATAAAATAAACATTACAGATAAACTATATAATGGACTGCAGGCAAATATGAAAGAAGTCGAGAGAAAGTTATGAATTTCTTATATTTCTCATTCACGTTAATAGAAAAAGATCAAAATATACTAAATATCATCGATATAATATAATTTGGTTAACTATGTATTAGCTATTGTAGAAGTAGAACCTAATAAAATTGTTTATATTAAGGATGGGTTAACGACTCGACATAATTACTAGTACATATTAACATTGTTAAATAAAATATATATTTAGAGAAGGTGCACCAAAATGTATTAAAGAAACCAAACAAAAAAATATATTATTTCACATCAACAGTCAACATCACTAAGCAAAATTATAGTTCGAGTCAATGGTGATTCATACAGCATCACATCATCACGACAACAAATTGCATGGACTTGAGCCAATGTCATGTATGTCAATGACACTAATTTCAATTCTAATGGATTAAAAATTTCACATTGAAATATATTCATAAATTCATTAATAATATTATGTCCTTAAAGGGAAATATATCTTGTTATTCTCAGAATACATCTAAAGTATCTATCTATAAACTTCTAATTATAATTTGCTTAAACTAAAGCCGACTTTAAAATTTTCTTTAACATGAAGTTTTTTCTTCATGCAGAGTAAGAAGTAACTATATTACCTGCAATGTACATACTTTGTACAAAAACAGTTGTACGTCATTATAATGGCAACTATATTTTCGCAATCTTTTGATCGTCTTAATACGGATTGTGTCAATGCTGTTTTTGATAACGTGGAGATATGATCAATGAATTGCAAGCAAATACGCATTAACCTTAGTCTACGACTAAGGTATAATTAAACCTCACTGGGTTACGAACGCTCATAATTTTAAATAATGATGATTATTGTTTTGGTTCTGATCACGTTTGCCGTTTGCCATAATATATGGTTAGCGCAACACTCATGGCTTTTGTAGGATTCGATCGTGCACACTTCAAACAACTAAAAAAAAATTGAATGTGGTAGTCATGGTGGTTTATTGGTTGTTCTAATCACATTTGGCGTTTGGTTGACATAAACTCATCAACCTTTTGAAGAATTAGATCCTGCGAATTTCAAAGAAAGAATCATTTAATGTGGTGATTGTCGCTATCACGATTGGAGTATGGTGTTTCGTGTTTGACCAGCGCAAATTCGGATGTCTTTTGTAGAACTCGATAGAGATCAATTTAAAATAAAGAATTTTTTTTATTTTCTATTTAATCTTTTTATTTGTTTTAGTCATCTGTCACAAGGAAACGTTCGTAGATTTCTTTGTACTCGTTCTTAGGATCATATTTCGTCTTGATCTGCTCCCAGTATTCGGTTTCCTTTTCACGGATATGCTTTACAACTTGTCTCGCCGCCTTTCGCTGTCTTTCAGTACATTTTTCACAACCAGTTTGCATACCGTCCTTTATGTGCACTGTAATAATAAAACAATATAGAATTTACTTAAAAATTATATACTTAATGACAATAGTAGAAGGAATAAAATCGCTTGCAGTCCAATCGTGGCAGATAATAATTAATCTTTGGTAAATGTGGTAAAATCAGGGGTAAACATTTATTCACCTTACCATGTACATTATATTTAAAATGATAAATAATAGAAGTCTTCCTATCGACACCAAAAGTTTTCAAGAAGAGTATTTTTTGAAAAGTTTTGGGGAAAAGGATCCCTGTCCCAGTATGACAACGATTCAAGATTATGAGCTATATTGTAAGTTCCACATATACCACGAATCATTTTAATGTGTTCAGTGGTATTAATGTTATATGTGTACAGCCACTAGAATTCCAAAATAATATCTTAAGGCCCCCAGGTCAATCTACATTAAAATTTCTAAAAACATATTCGATGTACAGATCGTCTGCGTCAGTTTTATTTTTAGTATAGATACATTTATAGATAGGTACATTTATAAATAGGATTTAGTATATAGATTTAGTATCAACACAAACACTGCAAGTCCAGGACGTTTTACTGTTTGCTGACAACCTTAAACTGTACCTCCCAATCACATGTGCTAGTGATTGTACCAAGTTACAAAGCGACATAGACAGAGCGGTGGCATGGAGCAAGGACCACCGCTTGCAATTTAATATTTCCAAGTGCGTGATTATTACTTTCTCTCGTTCGCACCATCCAATCACACATAATTATCACATTGATGGAGTCACAATGCCAAGAGTCACAGAAGTCAGAAACCTGGGGGTGACTGTCAACACGGAGCTAACGTATCGGAATTACGTCATTGACCGATGTAAAAAGGCTTTCAGAAATTTAGGTGTTTCGCTTCGAACAGTGAACAAATTTACAAATATTAACGCAATTAAAGCTTTTTACAATGCACTGATCAGGAGTCAGCTTGAATGTAACGCAGTCATTTGGGCTCCGCATGAAACTAAATATAGGCTCGTGCTGGAGAGGGTTCAGAATAAATTTGTGAGGTTTATAAATTTGCGTCAATATGGTGTCTATCCATTCTACCCACTTATGTATCCTACATTATTTATATTGGGTATGGTAGGATACATGGAACTTGGTGTTAGGAGGGAGGTTGCTTTCACTTCATATTTATTTAAAGTATTGAGAGGCAAAATACTTAATGCCGGGATATTGGGACAAATCAGTCTATGTGTTTCGGACAGGTATGTGTGGCGAACACGAAGGCCACGATTGCTGGTCGAGCCGCGAGGCTGAACTAAACTCTTGAGTGCGGCGCCGCTGTCGCGTGCTCTTCACGCTCTCAACCTTATGGCCAATGATATAGATATATTTCACTGTGCTTTGAGTGAATTCATAAGGACAGATTTTTATATTGTGTGTTATAATAATGTATAAGAAATAATAATAATGATACTATTTTATTTAATTACATCAATTTGTTAGATACACACTATTGCATTTTTGAAAACTGTAATAATAGCATGTGTTAATTAAATAAATAAATAAATAAGTTAACTTACATTTAAGTTCCTTTCCTTCTGGAGTACAACGCCCCTGATCCAGAACACACTTCACGTACGGTATCAAGAGTCTTCGGTTTTGTAATATTTCTTCTATATTTATATCATCATATCTGTCCGTATACTGCTCTGCGATACTCAGGGACAGTCCTATCAGGACTAAAAACAGCATTATTTCCTTCATTTTACCATTGCTCTCTGCCACGCTTATTAAAAAGAGTTATACGAGTGTTATTAAAACCAATTCCTTAAATCCCTTTTATACCAACACTCTAGTGTAATTACTTGGTTCACTCATTGTCTTACTTCCTAATTACGCAAACACCTATTCATCTTTGGATGAATTATCTATTGAAATGCAATAATTAAGATATTTATTGGTAAGATTCACGACCAAGACTTCCTGGTAGGAAAATTCCATCTGCTGGATTTTGTTTACGCGTTGTGAAGTTTGTTAGATCAAACAAATCTTGCTTATTTTGTTTACTTCTATTTTCGTGTTAATTGCTGACAAATGACTACATGCGCATACTGATGATAATTATTTACTACCGCACTTGTGCGTCCATAACATCAAAAATGCTAGTCAACAAGTGGTGGATTTACTTATTATTTATTAGCCTTACGACATTTTAAGGGAAATACTTGAAATCATTTCTCGATTGTTTCAAAGTGGTAGTCGGATAGGTAAGAACCTTACTATCTACTATGAGTACCTTATAAACTTGGGTGGTGGACAGCTCAGCGAACTTTAATATGGATATATCCAATAAAAGTTTCACGAAATTTTACTTTTTTTTTACATAAGTCAATACGTGACAACAATTCTAACTAATGGTAAGTGGCGATGAAGTCTAAGATGTTGAGCGTATTAACTTTACTGAGTTTAAATGAGAATTGGTGAAATAAGCCCGCAAATGAGGAAACGAGTTATATTTGGCTAGTGGCCACCGTGGTCTATGAACATCTTTAACAGGTATTTCAATGAAGTGTTGCCATCACGAAGTGCACACATATAGCCACAATTTACATTTGTAATATATTTCAAGGAATTGTTGTAATAAAAATAAAAAATGCTTAAAAACACCACTGCAAATTATGAAATAATTTGCTTTTTGTAGGTGAATAAATAAAGTTATATAAATCAGAAAATGATTGCAAAAATTGTTTATTACTCAAATTACTGTTCTGTAGATTACCTATTTAATATAATAAAAAGGTCATTGTGACTGAATTAATTGTTAATGAATCAAGTTCTTTAATAATTTAACATATTGTTTGTTATTGACTTTACTATAAACACCGCCTGCCAGTTCCTAATATAACTGTGACTTATCGTCTCGACAACACAAATGTATGGTGTGAATATTACTTGGATCACTCAAGAGATATCATTCATGCAGCAACCGAGCATACAGTGTAACTAATAGGTAGATGTAAGTAAATTAACATAATGTTAATTGACGTATGTTATTGTTATATAGAAATAAGATATAAACTTCTTAATTATGGTGCTAAATAATAATTTGCTCATTCTGGGCTAGTCAAAGAGATAATATAACATGTAACAAAACTATGTATCCATAACGTATGTTGCAAATAAATGAAGATAAAGATTGATTGTTTCACAAAATAATTTTTATAACCTACACAGTATAGTATATTCCTATGACACACGATGTATATAGTTTTTTGTATATTGATCCGAGAATAAATATTTCTACCTCACAACCAGCAATAGTATGACAGATGGGCTTGATTCTCGCCTTATTCCCTGAGAGGTGCGGTTCATTGTTAGCACATTGGCTAAGTGCGAATTGGCAGCTTTCACACGTATTATTGAGAACTCTGCGTACCTATGCAGATCTCAATTCTTTTTCGTAGGTTTTTATTGTGTAGGAATTGGTAATTCGTTTCTAAATTTCACTTAATTTGATAATTATAGGTTAGTTCAGGATTGAAATCCATTAGTGACGCGAGCTTTATTGAACGGGGTTTTTTTTTACTTTTTACAAAACGACATGACTTTAATGTACACCATAAAGGTTCAACAAATGGATAACAGACCCGATTTAAACAATAGGTGTTAATAGCGATCTCTTCTAGGTAACCTATATGTTCCGTAGAAAAAACTATATTACTGTAATAATACTATTCAAATTTATGACTTAGTTGCAAAAATTTTGTTCTATTTGTTTTAATAGATATGTATACACTGCGTTTTTATTTTATCCTTTTTAGAGTTACAATAATTTGATAATTGGCATAGAAAACACGGTATAATGTTAGGGTAATTTTAGATATTTTAAACTTCTGGGAAATAAAAAAGTACAAATTGTTACAAACAAATATTTCTTTATTAGAAAAGATAAAAAAGTCAATAGAAATTAAGGACAAGGACAAGGATTAAAAATAAATAATACATGGTTTGACCATTGTGACTGAATTTAGGGATCCATGCCTAACTCTGAGCCTAAAAACATTTTATAGAATTGAAGAATATGGAAATTATTTATCAGTCAGCTTAAGTCCTTTAGCTGCTGCGCGATCTTCGTAAGTCTTGCGCCATTTACCAGTGGGGTCGTATTTTTCGCACAATTCTTTCCACATTTCCTTCTCGTGGTTAATCAAATGCTCGATTACTGTATAAGTGCCATCTTCTTGAGCTTTAGTACACTTTTCGCAGCCGGTTTCGATGGCGTCTACGATGTGTTCTGTGAAATGAATTTTGCCGAATTATTATTTGACATCCAATTCCTGAGTGTTATAAAAATCATAGGAAAAAAGAAATTATGTGGATAAAACGGTGAAATATGAAAACATAAAAGAAGAGTTCACCACAAACTTAGATTGGCCACGTGGTGATAATTGGAGTCACTTATGTCACACGTTACATTACACGTTTGTGTAAAACGATTTCTCCACCTTCTACTCTTCTTTTAACACTATTTTCAAGATTCCTGTGTCTTAATGCCCCCTAAATACCTTTAGGTACATATAATAAATGTAGGCTGTCCTGAAACGTTTGATTTGTTAATGTAATTTTTTTTGCGAATAATTTACGGATGGAGTTTGTGTTATTATAAAAACTTTCGTTTATGAATTACCATTGAAACTAAAAGAAAATCCTATGAATTAAGTCTTGCGTTTATTCCAACTGTGTTCTTAAGCTTAGTTATTCAACTACGGAACAACCAGACAATTTGGATAGTACTTGAAATGATATATTATACGCCTGATATTTACAGCCAGATTTTCAACGCAAAAATGCAATAGCTATACACAAAAAATAGGCGTTGCACAGAATTTTTTCTAGATTGAAAATTACATGTAATATTACTTTGAACAATGATGTATTAAATTATTACTGGGTGACCTTAGAAATATTTGGTACTTTTGCATTGACAGTTCAAGATGTGTTTGAATATATTACATTTCTTAAAAAATGTAGACTTTTCTATGGAGCTATTTGTTAAATATTATTTATTTAATTTTAGCTATATCACGACCGAGAAGAATTTTACCGTGATCATAACCCATGTAACTACTTAAGTTGTAATCGTGATTACTCGCTTCGGTTAAAATGTGTAGTGTCCGCTATTTGCATCTATTTAAAATAAATTCATTGAAATCAATAGGTAATTTAATAAGCTTAAAAAGCGTAACTAAACACGTTCAAAATATTAAAACGTAAAATAACGAAAAACCATCAGTTAATGTCAGTACTTTAATGATATTTCTAATATTTCTTAAATTTTATCGCCCCAGCTATTGACCGCTTTAACTTGTCAAAGGTTCCTTTCAGAACACAATTTTCTCCTCGTAATTGAGGCTTAGTACGCACTCCACGACATTGCTCCAGTGCGAATTGGTGGGGTATTAGGTGGCAAACCCAAGTGTTGAACCCAAACAACATGGCTCAACGTGTATTCCAAATCAGGAAATCATTAATTAAATTTTATTACTAACAGTCCATCAATCAACCAACGCCAAAATTACTTAACCTGGTCCAATTTTTACAATTCACGCAAGGCGTTGGTCTGTCCGAAAATAGAGGCTTTTAAAATATTACCTTTTAGTTCCTTTCCTTCAGGAGTGCATTTTCCCCTATCCATGATGCAGTCGAAGTAAGCAGTTAACAATCGTTTATTTTCTAAGATCTCCTTTAAATCGATGTTATCGAACTTGTCTGAGTACTTTTCACCGGTACACAGCACAGCGGTTATGGCGCAGGACAAGAGAAGAAAACCATTGATGGCCATCTGAAATTTTAGATAACTTTATCAACATTCGGCTTATTCCAAATAACGTAATGTCAAATGCTTTGAAGTTAACAAATAAACTTCTTAAGTAACAAAAGTTTTGAAGCACTGATTCTTTATTAAAATATAGAATGGTTAATAATTAACTAACCATGTTTTCAGTTTTAAGTATCACGTATGCGTTACAAACGACCAAGTGTGACTTATGATGTAGTTGCTTGTAACGTGTATTTATACTATCCTGCCCTGAGTCTGCTTCGTCAAATTTGCCCCTAACCTCCATTATACTTTGTTTTGAAGCATAAAAACAGACTTTACAGCATGTTCATAAAAAATATGTAATATTTTTGGTTGAAAATTATTAAATAATTGTTTTTTTTTGTTTTCTCTACGATGGCTTGAGTTTTTGCGTGGTTGTGAGATTTTTCAACTGGGTGACTAGCAACCACCCATCTTTTTTCTAGAATCAACCATGAACTGTTTTGTTTTTCTTTTGCAGTGCTCGCGGGCTAATAATAAGAAAAGGTAATAATATAAATAAAGCGGGATTCTATCTTGACTGACAACGCGTTGGTGATGCCTTTATTGATGCTCAAATGGCCAAAAACAACGACATGTATCAGATACTAATGATCAGCGTTAAGTTTTCAGTTCATTGTATCTTGAGTTGTTCAATTTGGGTGAACTGTTTATTTCACGCATCTTTTCTTCAAACACCCTGTACATGTGAAAAATATTAATGGAAAACACAGTCTTTTGTACTCTTCCGTTCTTCACGATCATTAATCTAACCACCTCCTTGAAACAGTGCAATCAAATTAGACTTTTTGTTTTAACATTATATAAACAAAATATTATTTAGGTATTTACATATATTAATGTACCTACTACATCGAGATTTACGTATAAGTCACCACCGTTTCCTTTATTGATTCAATTTCAAGTAATGATACCTTAGTAGTTTGTAGGTTGGCCTATTGTACTAGACACCTAGAATTAAATCCTACTCGCACCTCAATTTTTTTCTAAGGAAAACTTAAGAGATAAAATCGTATTTCTGATGTGTTTTAATGTGGTGGCCAATCCGCGTTTGACCAGCGTAGTCTGAAACCCTTTAATTGTGGAAGGAGACTGGCGACCAGCAGTGAAGCAGTTAGAAGATGTCTGTATTGATTGAACTTAAAAATTATTTTCGAAGTAGTATTTCACTAATATATTTCGTTTGTCGACTAGTCACATACAACAGAGATGTTAAAAAACTGATTTCCAAACTTTTTAATATTTGATATAATATTGTGCAAAATACAGTTAATGTAACAAGTTTTGAACGAATATAGTAAAGAAACAAAGAAAAATATTGTCGTATTTTTTTATCTCATTCCATAAATCTGTATGACCCCAGAAATTTAATGTGCAAATCCCTCGTTCCTTTACAAATTAATAATAATAATTCTTTTTTTCGCTCAATAATTCTAAATAGGTAGTCAGATCAAATAACATTAGACTATAGGAATACACTAAAACAGACTAGTCTTATTTATCTCTCGTTAATTACTTTCAATGCCATACGCAGGGGAACCAAGTTTTCTTGACAAGGTTTAAATATTCCTAACAAGCATCTTTTTTTAGGGAAGATTTTTTTTTAAAGTTTATTAATGAGTTATTACGAGTATATGCAAACCAGTGTACAACTTGCGAATAGCACTATTAATTATTATTATTTTATCAAGTTTCATTATTTGTTAGAATTTGACAAATTACACATTGGATGCATATGTGTAAAACACACTAGTCTCGAAACATGAAACAGATTAATTACACTGTGATTCAATTACCTAGTATTACAAGATCACAAGATTAACTATTATTATCGCGATTGACCTCGTATATCACGCATAGATTTTTCTGTTCCAATAACTATATAAACGATCATTGAAACGTGTAGAACTATATTATGTGACAGGTTAAACAGAATTAAATTAATTGATCTTTGGCACAGAGTAGAACAGAAGGTTCACTTGAAATGAAAAGATCATCACGATCACAAAAAAATAAGAAAACACAGAAATAAATCATCGTTCGCTAGCAGTCGAAGGCTTTTAGGCCGTATGCAGTTAAGTTGGGTATCCACTAATCCACACTTGAGTCGCATGGTGACGAACGCTCCAAGCCTCTATAATACCAAGAAGACATCCGTGGTCAGCAATTTACCTCACTGAATTGACAAGCAGAAGAATCACCTGAAAGTAATTGGTCGCGTTGCTAGTTAAAAAAGAAACAGGTTGACTAATCATTATCGAAGTTAATTGCATAAAACTAAAATGTTCCCCAGAAAGCCTAAGTATTTTTTATTGTGCTAGAGACGGGGAAACAGGGCAAGTGTGTTGCTGGATTTAAACATTTTTTAACTGTAAGGGTACTCACGTTTTTTTTTATCGATATTTCGACCCATTACTTGGATCATGGTTACGGCGAGATTACGTTGGCGGAAAGGAACTCTTGACAATTGATATTTGACAGACACTAATGACAGATGAGCGTGTCATCTTTACGTCTGGTTCGTTTTGCGTTTTTAGGTATACATATCACAACACACGACATGAAGTGCAGGACACGTGTGGCACTTGCAGCAAAAACGCATTAGAAAAAGATTTTTAAAGCGTTTATTTATTTTATACGCACGAAAATACCGGTGTCATTACTTTACTTCTTCAATGTTTCAAATGAAATATCTGCCAGCAGTCTAACATGAAATAAATAATCTAACTCCATGTAGGTATGTAATAGTATTGATATTCATTAATACAAGAGAATAAATATGTACATTATGTATTAATTTTTACAAGTCATTTACGTTAGGTACGCTACGTGGTACATTTGTATTATTGTTAGTTTGTTTCTCTATAAGTGAATTTTTAATTCTTCAGAGGGATAAAGAATTCGTAAAATGTAATTACTGAGTAAATAAATGATTTTATTTTCCAGAAACTAATTCACCGACACTTTTCTTGAATTTACTAATAGCTTTAATTTGATATCTTATTTTGGTGATAGTGAGTTTCACAATCTTAATACATTTACAGTAAATTAGATGGGAAATTGTCATGGGTTTTAACGTGTGCTTTAGTTGAAATACTCAGAATTTGCGCATATATGAGTATCGGCCTCAAAAGCTCGAAAGATAGGTGGAACTAAATATTAAAGTGGATACGTAATATACAAGTGTTTTGCGGTGCCGAATTTCAAATCTATTGAGTTATATGGCTTATATATATTTTTTTAATCGGGATAAGAGGAATATTTAACATAAAATTATTACTAGTATTTAGACTAGAATATTTTATTTTTTACTTGACTAGAATATTGCATTAAATATAATTAATTAATAATAAAATTTAATATTAAAATTTCCTAATTATATAAAATTAAGAATGAATTTTAATATATAGAGTCATTCGGGTCAAGTGGGCGCATTTTTGCTTTTAAAACCTCATATTAAACAAAGTATAAGGGTTAGGAAAATAATGGTATGGTTTTTGGATAGAGAATTTATTGTATTATAATCGAAGCTATACATTGAATAGGTAAATGTATTGTTCTTTTTTATATAAAGGTATTTCAAGAATAAGTCGGAATGCGTTTACTTGACCCGATATTTGGGTAACCGTGCTCGCGACTATGGGGTAAGTGGACGCTATTGGGGCAAGTAAACGCACTACCTAGATTAACTAAAATAGAGTGTTTCTCGAGCGACAAAATAAATAAGTATTAATTTTTTGCCAGTACTATTAAAAACCTAGTACTTATTACTATTTTTTTTTAATAATCAAAAGCACATAAACTATGTTTGGGATTAAATAAAAAACATATGTTTCTAGATTCTTTAATCTATATATGTTTCAAAACTATAGTTATTTTTTTAGTAAGTAAGTATTAATTAGTCTTTGGAATACAATCAACATTGACAAATATTAAGCCACACATAACCTTGAGATCAATTAATCTTATAATTAAATTCTTAAACAATAAATCAACAAATGAGAAACAACATTGCAAATGCCTTATTTGCAATGATCACATACAAAAACGCCTTTCTCATATGAAGTGCATTGCTCGTGCCACCATTCTTCACATGCCATACACTTAATCCATTCTTCTGTCGGGGGATCAGTATATTTTTCTCGACATAACGGACAATTGTATTCATTCTCTTTTGCTTTAGATGAAGAAGGCTTTTGCCTTCTCTTGGTAAGTAAAGCTTTCTTTTTATCTTTTGCCGCTAGGGTCTTCTTATTGGTAGGTGGGTTTAGTACCAGTTTTGGAATAGCCTTCTTATTTCGACTGTTCTTTTCTTCCTCTTGTCTCTTTTTTTCTTCCAGCTGTTGCTTAAATGGACTATCCGTGATAACCTGAGATTTCATAGAAACTCTGCGACCACCACGTCGTTTATCTTTCATTCGAGGAAGAGGTGAGATCTGTTCTACTGATACATACTCTGTGTTCACCTGTCGTGTAGCTTGGCTAGTACTGCAAATATTTTCAATTCTAGATAAGGGCGATGAACCAACAACAGAAGGGCCTTTAGTAGTATTTTTGGGGCCACTGTTAGACTGCTCATTGTGCTGCACATTAACTTGATCAGGAGAATGATCATTTTCAGAAACAAAATTGTCCTGCAAGTTTTCTGTCGATGAATTTTTTGTCATGGATTTTTGTATGGCATCAATTATTGAAGGACTTGGTGTAGTATCTTCTTCACGAACGTCATGAGAACTAATATCAGGAGTCTGGTCTGCTGCAGAAGAAAAGTTGTTGGTGACAATCGATGGCTGATTGACTGCCTCTACTTGATCATGAAGACTAACATTGCGGTGCTCAGCAATTAAATTGTCAGCATTCACAGTCTGAGATTCATTTGTTGTAGGCTGGTTCACTACTACGGGTCGCCGCATATGAGAAGACTCAGCTACTTCAGTGTCAACATTTAGGGCCTGACGTTCATCATTTTCAGGCTGGTTCACTGCCATGGTCCGTTGACTACGAGAGGGTCCGACTATTCCACTATCGACATTTTGAGTCTGAGTTTGGTTCACTGTCAACGGCTCTTGGTTCGATTCATCGATCTCCATACCTTGAGGCATCTGGTCTGTGACAAATGATGGAGCAAAATCCGATTCTTCAAACAAATCATCATCATAAGGAAATATCCCTGTGACCCTAAAACCAGACTCAGCGTTTCCCATTGTAGCGACCTTCTTGTAGGCTTCGTTGAATAAGCGAGCTACTTGGTATTGAGTGATTCCTCTTCCTGGATGTTGTGACATAAATTTGTCACATTCAATAGAATATTTAGTCTTCAAGGGGCTGTATAGACACCTATCGAGGGGCTGAAGTTTGTGACTCCCATGGGGTGGTAGTGTAAGCATCACAATGTTACTAGAACGAGCATATTTCACCGCCTCTAAACTAATGTGTGATGAGTGATTGTCGAAAATCAGAAGAACTGGGTCTTCCTGTGAGGGGCGTGCAAAATACTTGAAATGATGCAACCAGTTTACAAAAAGCTCAGTATTAACAAAGCCACTGTCCGATACCATACAAATGCTTTCGGATGGGCCACCATCCAACAAATCATCACGAGGCCTTTTCCTGGGATAAATAAATGCTGGTGGAATGTAGTGTCCACTCGCATTCATACAGCAAATAGCTGTAACTGTGATTCCTCTTTCTGCTGATACGATTTTAGCGACTACTTTTTTTCCTTTCGTAGTGACAACCTTTGGCATTTTTTTGGGGACGGTGCTTATCCCAGTTTCGTCAACATTGTAAATGCGACTTGGTTGAAAATTATATTTTAAATACAAATCTTTCAAATTTTTGTAAAATTTATCAACTTGAATCTTATTAAAGCCCATAGCCCGGGCTAGACTAGTCGCTGCTGATTGCCGGAGGACCAACTGAGGATGGCGTTTTAGAAAACATTCGACCCAGTCACGGCCTGCCATTTTCGCTGACTTGTCAAATCGGTTCTCGATATTATTGGCAGAAGCATATTAAAAGCTAAGCGTCTCAAATCCGTAATTGTCAAACCAAAATACCTCTCGTCCATTTGCTTGCAATGCATTGCAAACTCGGCTTCTTGATCATCATTAAATGTTGGTTTGAAGCGTCCCATAGAAGTTGCAGCTGTGTTAAGCTTAAGTCTTTTCCGCAAACACGATTCGCTAATACCAATAGCACTTGCAGCAGCTCTTTTGCTTTTACCGTTTGCAATCAATGTTTTGGCTTTTGAAATTTGTTGTTCCGTGATGGGGGCAAGTTCGGGTTTCTTTCTTATGTAATTTCGAGGCATAACGATGAGTCTGAAACAAAAAATAAATATTTCTTTACAAATTAAGCACAACACTATCGATTTCTAATAAATTCTGGTTCATGGGGCAAGTGAACGCATGCCGGGACAAGTGAACGCATGCGCTTACTTACCCGTGCACACTTTCCCTATGAAGCCAAAATTTAAAACAACGCTCACTGTGTCTCAATGACAAGACCTAACCTCAATATTTTTGTTCAAGTATCTGTTCAAATATATCCATAATCAATAAAAACTGAACTTACCGTTGTTGAATCAGTAACTTGCATGTAATAGTGTTTTCTAAAACACAAAAAAATTGCGATTAAACCACTAAATATATATTTTTCGAAAAAAACAAAGGACGATACGCCGCCTGTTGCAATGATTTATCGGAACTAAATGGCGACGCCAGCGCCTCGGATAGACCCGAAGGCAGACCCCTCCCTCCGCGGCCCGTTACGAAGATACATTCGGGTCACACACTTACCCACTGCGCTCGGTTACCCCGAATGACTCTAAATTGTATAATCGCTCAAGCTTACTTAGCATGTTGTCATTACTGTGTCTCAATATTCAAAAGGGAATAATATTGCCATTTGCATTAATCAACGTGCCAACAGCCGAAACACAGACATAGCTAAGAAACAATTATAATTAATAACTGGTCACACAATTTTGTTGTATTATTAATAACTGGTCATAGAAATTGGTTGTCTTTTTACGACAGTTAAAATACTATCCCCTGCCGCCAATGATCATTCGTAGCGCCAAAGGCTGATCAACGTATTCGTTGATCTTATGATTATTCTCGGCCGAGAAGAAGCGGGGAATTCGATTGACAACTCGCCTTTTGATAGATACTGCAACCGAAACATTAAAAACACGGTTGATTCTACAAGAAGGGTGGTTGCTAATCCGGCAGGTCAAGATTCTTACTAAGTACTGTCAGGAATCAGTAATCAAATCAGTAATCAATCAGGAACTGATTGGCACATAACTTAGCCAAGTTGCCTCATCCATGGTTTAGCCGCGTGCACCACGAGTAAGGACGCTTGGTTCGAAAGGTTTGAGGATGGTTGGTTTGTACTTAAGTAGCAACAACACAAGAACCTTAAAACACAAGTGAGCCTTCTGTTTCTTTTTCTACATATTTGTAGTGTATTTATGAATTAATTCTGACAATAACTTTAATACTATTTATGAAGCGATGTATACTATGAGGTATTTATCATTCGTAATTATGTACTAGTTATTATAGGTGTGCTATTTAGATTCATGGAAATATAAAATACACAAGCTGTAGATGTTCGATCTTCATTCAACTAAGAGTAAGATTTAAATTTGTCGTAAAGTTCAATTTATTTCCAGAGAGTGATGGAATCATTTTTTTTTTATTCTTAATTTATTTCTAGAGGGTTTAGTCATACATTTGACTATATCACCCTCGTAAGGCTGTTAATCTTATCTAAGGTACACTTGAAAATTATAATTGAATCAGTGTCTTGGATCATTTAAAAGGATGGATTCAAACTACTTTTAACAGAACACCAGACTCCGGTTAGCTATTACATCAGTCTAAAAGCATTCAGTTTTCATTCGACCTATGCTTACGCGCGACCCAATGATCTAAATAGGGATCGACGGCTTCCACCGTTGTTGGCTCAGGCACCGAAGAATTGAGGTTTTTCATTTATGTATCAATGCCCTTTGAACTAGGGTCCTGGTGGCGTTTGTCAAACACACTCTTTCTCATCTGTCACACTGTAATATGTCATATTTTCTTTCTAGTAATAACTTACAATAAAACAAAACTGTAGCATTATTGCTAAAGGTCAAATTAAAGCGTTCGTAAACATATGTACATGTTCGTAAACTCAAGCATGCATTTGTTTGAAAGGCAATTAAAAATATATGGAAAATTAAACTCGTTTGTTGAGGCTAGGAACGTTGTTTCTACTGAATCATTAACCCAAGGTTAAGTTAATTAACACTTGCCTAAGCAGTAAAAATAATGATTTATAAAACAGACAAATGTATAAGTATCTACTTAAAGTAATAAGATAGTACTAGATTTGTATTTATGTTTATTTATCCACTCATTTTGATATTGCATAATGTAAATGAAATTAAATAACTGCTCAATACAGTATTAACATCATAATAATAATTAATAATTTTATTCATTCATGGGGCTTGAGATTTTAGAGAAAATCCAATAATGATATTCTAATGGGTTCTAATGATTATTATGTTGTTGATTACGAATATTTCTACTGTTAAATGTATAATTATAATGTTAAATGATTGGGTTATTTCATTTCATTGACAATATAAAATATTAAAATGAAAGGATAAACAAACATATATATATATCTTATACTAGTTATATATAAATTACTTAATACTGTATTTCCCTAAAAACATTGTTGTATATTAATTTTATCTTTACTTTACAAAAACTTTGAAGATTAAGATTGTGTAAAAACTTAATACACACAAGAAAATATTTGTGCGTAATTCATTCCTAGTGAATATACTTGTACATTGTATTGTCCGTGTTTGAAAACGTGGAATGTTTATAATACGGAAATATATAATTGCGGTAGAATAGAATTTGTGAGTCTGAAACGATTTTCCAGCCTCCTCTGCAAACACCTTTTTGCGAGTTTTAAAGAAAATTATTGCAGTGTGAAACAGAACCAGTGGTGTATTAAAATTGCATGATGATAATCAATTATCATTAGGATTCAAATTATATTATAATTATAATTAGGATTCAAATCCTACCTGTCAAAATCACAAATATCTGCAATTAGACCATAATAATGATAAATATTATTTATTTATTTAAAGTATATCAAGGTAAAAATACCACTTACCTTACCTTATTCTGTTTAATGATTATTTTAACCAATGGTGGTAAATCAGTATTGAGTTATTTCAACCATTATACAATGGCACAATGGAATCCGTAGAAAATAATTTTATAATAATTGATAAATATTTACTTCCACTCTTTAAACTACATTGATTTCATTATACATTTGTGTAGATACTTTTATATATGTGATATATTTTTTTTTAAGCATAGTGATGTTCATAACATGAATACTAGGAATTTAGCAAAGCTAACAAACGAAAGCGTAACTAGTGGCTGTTTTATAAGACGTAAAAAGTTATATTAAAATTCCTTTACTATTGTCGGAAAAGCCATACTGTAAATTAGATACTGCTGTCAAAAGTAGTCTTAAAGTTATTAGAAATAAGATTATTATTTTGAAGACAAGTCTGCCTGAATATGAGTTTAATATATGCCACCTTACCTTTTAAGCTATTATAAAAAGTATTAAGTGATCTCTGTAACTGTTTTTTTACTGGAGTTTTATGCCATTTCTTCTTTCGGAATCACTCACGGTACAGTTTTGTTGAAATGTTGACATAGTTTGTCTTTCGAAAGGTTTATAAAAGCTGACTTCGAATAAATATTATTTCATTCATTCATTTATTCCTGTGATCAGAAGAATCACTACCGTTTATGAATTCTTGTTGATGTTTCAAAAATGTACATAATCCAGTTTTATGCCTAATATAAATCTCGTTTAGGGATGGGTATAAAACACTAGTATTCATAGGCCGATAACTTCTGACGATTCTAAATAGTCAGTCGAGTGAAAGGATCTCAGGCACGTTCAATTATATGGATAGTTGAAGTGTTTCGGTATTAAATACAACACTAAGCTGACGAATAGACCATTGGCATCGCCGTGATTGTCGTTAAGCCAAAGTGCCTTACCTGGTCGTTATTCGGTTGAAGTCATAAAAATCTAGGCAATTGTAATTATTATGTTGTGAATAAATTAAAAATTTGGATAGAAATGGTTTAACAAAAATCACTCTGGTTGGCTAGCGTTGTTCGTGTATGTTTTACATATTCATATTTTCCTAAATTCACGTTTATGTTGTCGTTTTTAGTTTTCAAAATACCCGTATGTCCTAATCGTTTAGTAACATTTGATATTCAAGTTTCTATAGCTATGTTTTTATGTATTTTTAGATCTATTTATTGACTCCAAACTTATTTTTTTACATATTATATGTATTTGAGAGTCAAATAGTTATGTGTAAAATTTGATTTTCTTATTTCGATATTACTCATAACAAAATCTACTTTTATGCTGTATTGGAAGTTTAAAACGAAAAAGTATAAAATTGTTAGCTTTAACATACTGAAACGTAGATGGATCCACGATGGATGAAAAATAGATGGATACACAGATAGTTGGATAGTGATGGATAGCGGTATTGTCGTGTTGTTAAAAGAAAGAAATGTTGAACCCATTTATTTAGAAATTAATTACTTTATTACGATTATTTTTATCAATATGGCAACATGATATAAACTAACTCCTAATAGCAAAGCTTTTAAACATTATAAATCAGGTCATAATTCGAGAACCGGATATGTAAAGAATCTTGGAAACAGTAAATATATTCAAGTTACCTACATAATTTAGCTGTCTATTATGTTATCGAGCATCAGAATTTGAGGATTTTTCTACAGTTGTAGTTATTGGAGCTTGCCAGACTTAATTTGCAATTAATTGTACATTCATGGGGCGTCATCCGCTCTAATAAATTAGCCTAAAGTTTGACGTGAAGCTGGCTAAAGTAACAATGGCATGGAAAACGCCTTTTCACCGTCATTTATTGGTACTGCAACGTTGAAATTTATTTTTGTGAATACACTGTCGTTTTCTTTTTTGTATTAATACTTTATTGTTGTGGTATTTTGTATTTTATGGCACAATAAATATTCTTTCTTTCTTTCCTTCTTTCTTTCTTTCAAGAAAAAATACTTAGTTTGAAAGATAATCAAAGAAATCATCAAAATCATCAAATCAAAAAGAAAATCATCCATGTAATATTTTTAACAAGTATTGGTTGCCGTGACGAAGTGTCAGTTGTAAATCGAGTTTAGGCTTTATTCTTGGCTAACTACGTATCGATGATGCTCCTAGTGTTACGATTGCCCGTGGGTACCAATGATCACCAACCAGCCGTTGGTTCGCCGGCTTGTTTGTCAGCTATAAAAATAACGAACGACCAATTTAGCTTAAATCATGTTATACGGCTTAGCATAGCTTTAGCGGTTGGAAAGCAAATATTTGATGAGGTGCATGCAAAAACCAACACACCATGTTTTTAATGATAACTTAATGAAATCAACAAGTGTGCGTTGGATCCAGGGGACTTGAAACTGATGTACGAGTAGCTATTTTAACTGTTACGTATGCTCGTGATTTTTATATTTTTTAACCGATATTTTGACCAACTACATGAAGCATGGTCTCGGCGAGATTGCGCTGGCCGGGTGAAACTCTTGCCACTCTCTTGACTTGAGACTCTTGACACACTTGACAGACACAAATGAACGAGAGTCAGTTAACTTTACGTCTATTTCATTTTGTGTATATAAATAAATTGTCAGTTTTGTAATTAAAAGCTGATGAAAGAGATGATTATTTGGCAAGTCTGTCTTTTTGCTATTAATTGCTATGGTAATATATATTTTTTAATTTGTAGTACTCAGCAAATTGTTTGGCAATATGTTTTAGATTTTAAACGTGTGTAAAGATTAATTATAAACAATATTCGTACATTTTAAATAATATATGTTTGGAAAATTTTATCGAGGAAGTTTTTATCAGCTTTTATGTCAAAACAACATAGGAGTTTATGTCAGTAGTCGACAAACGAATAGACAGACGGTCTGATAACAAGTGGTTACCACACCGATGGATGTCTACCATCAAAAGCGTCATTTCCAAATTGAAATTTGGGGAGAAGCAAACGTCCTTATTACTGGCTCTCCTACTCTGCAACTGAAATATTTTAGAACACTTTATGAAGAAGTAGAGTTTTAGCAAGCTGAAGGTAATAAATAGATAAAAAGCTCTACCTGCAGCTGGTCGGGATTCCAAATCATCTTTTAAAAACGAATTTTGGGCTGTAAGGGACTTTTCCACCCTTTAGCCCAAGCCAACCTTCTCTGTACGTAATAAACCCTGCTGCACAACGGACGAGGCTATTTTAAAGAGTGCGTCCCGTTGGAGATCGTTAGGTTCTGTACCAGCCAGTTTAATTCTGACCGGTACCTGTATGATGATTAGGGTATTTATCCGCCTGGCTATAGCCTCCAAATTCCAACGTTGCAGTATCTCAGATAATAATTGAATCTTTTCATTTAACCTGTCCTTTTTCTTGCGCATTACTTTCAATATTATACTTTCAGTGATTTATTTAAAAATCACACGTCACACCGTTGGCATCGATCAATATCTGGTATAAATGGTTAAGACGATGGTCTGTTCTCATAGTTCATTCAGGGCTTGACAGCGTTCAGCGTACTAGCTTTTACTATTACGGTAAGTTATTTGTAAACAATTTCCGTAGAAATCAATATGTGTTCATTATTGAAGTCTTTCCACATATAGTATTTATTTATGAGCATGAAGTGAAATTTTTTAATCAAATATTACGCGGTGTTAGGTTAATAATTTGGGATTCAGCCTTACACTCAAATGGTGTGTGTTCTAAATTCACACTTCTAATTTTTAGAAAGTTATGTGTATTTAATCGTTATGATTTACTTAATATATAGCGACGCTTATCAGTAATCACTGTACAGAAAGTTAATGTTTCAAGAGTGTTAGAATCAAATTCTCCACAGTCGCCATAATTCTTCAGAGACCTCTTAGATTAACGGCCGTGAGCTTCACGAACATGACCTGAGTATTATAGCTTAGGATTCAGTACTTAAAGTACTTGTCACAGATACGAGGTAAATATTATTTTAGAACAATTTACCTAAGTCGATGTTAATTGTCCTAATCTTTATTATTTAATTCATATATCTATGATCTAAGACCACTAGGCCATAATTCATCATGCTGGTTAAGGACAACCGGCACCCTTCCATAATATTAAGACCAACTGTCAAATATGCACGTCTTGACAAAAAAAAATAATCTTAAATGGCATATTTGAATAGTTTTACAGATCGGTTTTCCTCTTTACAGAATCATTCACCACGTACGTCCCTTCGTAATTACAATACACCTATTTTTCAATGTGATATAATTTGTTTGTTGTAAGTTATGCCAGTTCAATGATTTTTATATTTCCAGATTCACAATGAAGATACTTTTAGTAATTGCTCTGTCATATACGGTGGGAGCAGCATGGGGAGCGAAGTACAGTGACAGGTGGGATAATATCGATGTGGACGAGATTTTGGAAAATCGACGTTTACTTCGAGGTTATGTGGACTGCCTTATGGATAAAGGTAGATGCACTGCTGATGGAAAAGCTTTGAAAGAAACCATACCGGATGCGTTAGAGCATGACTGCTCCAAATGTACCGAGAAGCAAAAGACTGGTGCTGACAAAATAGTAAAATATCTGGTTAATAAACGTCCTGATCTGTGGTCGGAACTCGCTACTAAGTATGACCCTAAAAATATCTACCAGGAAAAATATAAGGACAGAATTGAAGTTTTAAAAAACTAAGATATTTAATTTAAGCGTAATGTTGGGTCACAGCCGGTCAGCACTGTTATAAGCAAGGTTTTAATAACAAAGTGTTGGTACCAACATATTTAAATTGTTGTATGTTTTAATAATATACCAAAGGGTATGGGTTGATTGTGCAATGACACAGTATATAAAGAAAATGTTTTAAATGCTTCTTTTCTATTTTTTTTACCTACCAACATAAATAAATATATAATAATGTTCGAGCATTTTGATGGCAAAGGTCTTCGTCGCTTTGAACAAGTACTTAGGTATAACATTAACGGTATCACGGTATTCCGGGGCAAGAAGCAATCGGGGTGCGCGTTTATAATTAAAATACCTGTATTCATAGAAATTATGGATATATTGTAATGTTTAATTGCAATAATTATTATATAAGCGAACATATATATCTTGCCTTGGTATTCGCGTTGTGATAGTTACGCACCTATTAAAGTAGTATAATTTGTAACTACTGAACTTAATTGTACTTTATAAATGACGCTCGTTAAGAAAACGGAAGAATTAAAACCATATTTAAGATATACAATATTTCTTGCAATAAATATGATCATATTTTATTCAAAATTCATTCAATAAGAATTCTTCGAATATTTAAATCAATTTCAATCAATACGGATAGTTTTAGTAGGTATTCTAATACCCAATCGTTGACTTCCACAAATTTGTTAAAAATATATCTATACTTTTGTTTTGGGCCATATTCTGAAACAGATGATCCTATGATTTTTGGTGCCTCATCATCACTGCTTTTATAATTTGTCTTATTAACTGCTTTTTTTTCACCTTACTTTTGCCAAAGTATGTGTATGGAGCTTCAGGACTTCCCTCTAAAGATAAAATAAAATTACTGCTTGAAACACCAACTTCCTATTCGGCGTGTGTGTGTGTGTGTGTAACGAGGTATCGGGTTAGATTAAGGGTATATGATTATGTGATAGGTAAATATTTTTCTATACGTGTCACTTGCCACTATGGATATTAAGAAAAAAGGATTATACCTATATGTTTGTGAACGTGTAATTATCATTATTCCACGGTAAACGTCACTCAGACCATGCTAGAATTTATATATTTAAAGTATCATTCGTCCATCCATCAGCCCCCCGAAGTCCACTGTTGGACATAAGCCTCCCCTAACTTGCGTCACTCTGACCGGACCCGAGTTCTCTGAATTCAGTGGAAAAATGAAATATAAAAACTTATTTATGTAATTAGTAAACAGGCATGGAGCATTTACTCAGCGCATGGATCTATATGCTATAAATATTAATAAAAAATAATAAGCAACTATTTATAAGACAGAGGCCTATAATAACTATTGAATATTTATTATAAAATCCTTAGCTTCTAATGTACAAAGGCCTTCGTTAAATAAATACTTGGTGTATCTTTGCAAAACACCAACAGCCAAACTAATAGCAAAACAACAATATGGTTCTCGCGTGCTCTTGTTCATATATTCAAAAATAATATTAAAACCTGGATAAAATGGAAAACCTATGGTAACGAGGTAGATAGATGAAAGTGAATTTGTTATGTATCAGAAATTGTTTAAAGCTGAATCTCAAAAATGCTATCTTAAATATATGAGTTTTGTGGAACATACATAGTATAAAAATAATATTATATTCTTTTGGACGTATATAAATAATAAAAAAATTCAAACAGTAATACCGGAATCCATGCAGTATAAAGATAGAATTGATAATACACCAGTGGAAATATGTAATCTTTTCTCAGCATTTTTCAGTTCTTTTTTTGAGCCCACCAATGTGAGTATGTAACGCTCGATGTTAACATACAAACAGGCAGTATATATACTGATTTTCGGAAGGCCTTTGACCGAGTAGACCATAAAATTTTGCTAAATAAACTAGCATACAATGGAATTCTTGGTAATATTTGGCGTTGGTTTAAATCTTATATGTCAAATCGTACGCAGAAAGTTGTCATTAATGGATTTGAGTCCTCATTCGTTCCTGTAACTTCTGGCATCTACCGGGCCTCTATTTTAGGGCCTCTTTTATTTATAAATGATGTGAATACATGTATTCGCCATTGTAATATACTTTTATATGCAGATGACTTAAGAATTTATCACACTATCAATAGCTCATATGATCATATTAAAATCCAAGAAGATCTTGAACGTTTCTCTGCGCATTGTGAACAAAATAAACTGAGTTTATAATGAAACAAGTGTAAGTTTATTAGATTCACCGAAAAAAAGTAGTTAATAAATTTCAGTACAAACTCTGGAATACAGGCTTAACTTCAGCGGAGAGCATAAAAGATCTTTGTGTAACTTTAGATTCAAAGCCAGGGTACGATTGAGTACAAAAAATAATTATTTACTTATTCGGTATATTCACAGTTGCGATATTAATTTGACTGTAATTGGCCATCACCATCCACAGACAGAAGAAAGAAGCGTTGAATCCTAAATGGATTCAAGCAATAGCTTTATAATTTAAGCAATAGTTACTTTAATACGACTATTTTTATCACCTCTATAAGATATAATACTAATTCCTAACAAAACTATTACCTAACCATTGTAAATCAGGTTATAATTCTAGAAACCGTCTTATTAAGAATCTTCGAAATAGTAATGATAATTAAATGAAATTGAACGGAACGAAACGGAACGGAACGGAATGGAATGAAATAATATTTATTTCAAGTTGGTTTTTACAAACACTTTTCTAATGTCGCTTCAACAAATATTTAACGTAAGTGGTCCCGGAAGACGAAGCAGCAAGAAACTCCCGAGGAGTTTTTTCTCCTACTAACAGTTACAGAACGCACTATAACTACCTATAAAACTCATGTCCAAGCAGTCTTATCCTTAAAGTAATCACCAAGTTTGTAATAATCTTCCCGCATAAGAATGCATTTGACGTGAGTTTTAAATATATTTATGTTAATCTAAGGATTTTTCCACAGTTCTAGTTATTGAAGCTTGCCAGACTTAATATAAAAGTCATTATGCATTCATCGTGCGTCACCCACTCTTATTTACCTAAGCATGAATTAGCCGGCTAAAGCAACAATAACATAAATAAAAATGATACAAGGTTAGAAGGATAATCGACAGAATAATTTTTGTGCTGGTTACTTACCTGCCTAGAATTACTCTTTTTAGTTTTCTCCGTGAAATATATTTAATGAATTTCAGCTGCGATTTCATAATGTCAGGTAAAAGATCGAGTTTATGCCATATTCTTGGTCAATTACGCATCGGCGATGCTTTAAGTGTTACGAATGCCCGTGGGTAAAACTGATCACTTCCCAATAGGTGGTTCGTCGGCTTGTTTGACAGCTATAAAAATAAAGAAGGACCTATTTCGCTTACATTTTAATTTTACGACTTAGATGTAGCTTATATTTGGCCCTTGGAGGTAGCATCAGCATAGAACTCTACTTTTGGAATGATGACTTAATGTAATCAACAATCATCCGCTGGATGTAGAATACTTCAACCTGCTCTAGCGATCTGCTGCAAAAACGTCGACTAGAGGCTCTTCACCTTGTTGACTTACTACGGTACGAACACTGGTGGCGACATTTCCACGTACAACCCTCATCTGAATTTTCAAGGTCCGCAGAAAGTAACGCCTCAATATGTACATAACAAATACTTGTTTTCCTTGCCTTCTTTTAAGGGGAAATATATATTTAGGTGATTTGAAATCAATGTTACCATCGCACCACAACTTTATTTTTATTACTTATATATATTATATATATACTATATATACTATTACTTATATAACTTATTTACTTTTATACCGTACTCCTGCTGCCCCTGATCTGGAATATTGATATTTTTGTTGTGAATTATGATGATTACTTTACACAAATAAAAAAGAAAGTGAATTTTGTGACTTGTGTGTTTGAGAAGGGTAATCTGCGGAATCACGATATCTGTTTGATAGTGTTTTTTACCATATGAAATGTATATTATTCTCGCATGGAACAAATAATTATTTTATATAAATGTCATATAAATCTGGAAAGCGTCTGATTAATTTAAGACCAACCCTATGAAATTGAGGAGGAGAATGCGAGGAACTTTTAAGCAATGCTTACTGTATCACTTTAATAATTAATGAAAACTATAACGAAAACAGTAAAGCCGTTTCTGAGATTACTAATTGACTAAGTGACTAATTGACACACAGACAAAAATTCTAACAACAATTTTTTTTGGTTCTATTACGTCAATAAAGGGCCCTAATAATAGTTTTTCTCATATATCCTTCATATACAGAAAGAGATTGGTTAGAATATATGTATTATATGTATAGATAAATAAAATAATAAAAAAATATTTAAGTTCAGTTTTAATTTACTTCTTAACTTTGACAAAAGTTTTCTAAATAGTGCGATAGATTGTAATGAGTAATATATTCAACAATAATTAGAAAGATTGAGAGGTTAATTAAATAATTAGTGATAAATGTAATTTTTAACATTTCCTATTAATCCAAAAAAATTATGAGTATGCAAAATAATTCATGAAACACACTTTTAAACAATAGTCGATTATGTAATTAAAAACCGATGAAAGAGATAATTATTCAGCGTGTCTGTCTTTGTACTGTTAATTACTATTGTCATATTTTGTTAAACTTTCATAGTTGTCAATAATTTGATGTGTATTTTCAAATATAAATGTTACAATCATTAAGTTAGTAGATGTGCTTAGAGTTTAATTATCACTTACGTGAATATAGAAAAAGATCGTCAGAAAATTTGCTTATCAGAGAGTTCTCTGTTGACTTCTCAAAGGTGAGTGAAGACAGGATTGATAGACTTGTGGTCAGTTTGCTGGATAACCTTAACGTTGTGTTTATGAGTTTGAACAAAATAATAATAATAGTAACTTTATTTATACAAATTACAAGTAATCTAAGGTAACTTATCTAAGTTTTGAGTCCTTCTTTTAGGTATTTAAATATACCTGTGTCAGAACGACTCACTCTTCTACATCTAAACTACACACATAGCCTGTTAACACAGAGGTTAAACTACAAAAAAGAAATATCATCATCATCGTCTCAGCCGGACAACGCCCACTACTGGGCATAGGCCTCCCGCAAGGATCTCCATGATGATCGGTCCTACGATGTCCACAGCAAGTGGCTACCCGCGACCTTCACCAAAAGGAATATATATATATACCTATTATTGTACTATTTTAATTTTAAAATTAATTCATTTAACTTTTTAAATGATTACATTATTGTAACTTTTTGAATCTCAACAAGGATTTTCCACTTCTTTTTAAGTTTCAAAGTCACTTTTCTTAGAAACCATTACTGATAAGCTTAATGTTTTTGTGAGCCGAAAGTGTAAAAAATATGGTTCCTTATAGTTTTCGGCGTGAAAACGACTTAAGCCAAAAATACGAATCAAGTATTATTTTCTTAATTTATTTTTTTTATTAGACATGCCAACAGCAAAATATTAATATTCGTATGTAAACCAATTAAAGACAAGCACAGTAAACTCTTTAAGGTGAGAAGATGTTGATTAGTTACGGAATATCTTTGACTTCGTTTATAGTTCACTTAATCTATACAATAGGTATTACCTAATATTGTACTGGAAAGATACTCGCACATTTTAAATATCTGTCAAATATTACACCGAAGTAATTTTCGCGAACATAGATGTCAAAATAAGATAGTTGTTTATGTCAGTAGCCGACAAACGAATGCATTAAATTTCTGATGACAAGTGGTTACCTCACTCATGGTCGTAACACCAAAGGTATCATTAATACATTGAAAGTCAGGAAGAAGTAAAACCCTCTCATTATTGGCTCTCCGAAATTGCAACCGAAATATGTTAGAACACTTTATGGATCATTATAGAAGAAGATTTTTAACTAAGTAAAGTCAATAAGTAGGTAAAGAAGAGCCTTACCTGCAAAACATTGGGATTCAAAATGATATTTTAGAAAACTTAGGAGAGAAAAGACCAGCAAACTTTTCCTTTGAAAACAACAATGAGGGCATTGCGTCCCCATTGCAATATCTTAGTTAATGATTGAATATTTTCAATTAATCTGTCCTTTATCTTCCGCATGACCTGCCATTGTTATCCCTTCAGTGATTCATTTGAAAATTATCACGTCACAGCGTCAGCATTGCTCAATACTTGGTATAAATGCCTAGGACGGCGGACTTTTCTCATAGTTCATTCAGGGCCCTGCAGGATTCAGTGTACTAGCCTATACTATTAAGGTAAGTTGTTTGTAAACAGGTTCTGCTGCGTTTAGTCTTGCAAAATACTTTTCGCTATTGAAGTCTGCATATATAGTATTTATCTTTTATACGGCGATTATTGAGGCTAATTATTTGAAATTCAACCTTACACTCAACCAATACGGCACCTGTAATTTTATAAAATTATGTTTTTTTTTAAGTTCATTATAATGATTAAATGTAGGTGTATTGAAAAATATTGTGAGCGAACTTTCATACTAGAAAGTTTACCATAAAGTTCTCAGACGAATATGCCAATTCGCACCAGAATACATTATATGTGTTAAAGTGTGTACCTTAACTCTTCTCAATCTGAAAATAAATTTATATCAGTATAGAATTCCATCACCATAATTCATCAGAGGGTCGAAATAGCTTAAAATTCAGCAGTTAAGATGCTTGCCTCAGATTCTATTTAAATCATATTCTAGAACAATTCAATTTATGTAAATATCACCATTGTCCTCTTTTTAATTATTTCCTTTATATTTATTTCTTTAAACTATGGCGAATTGTACATGTGTTATTTAAATATAGAGTGCTTATGACAAATTTATTTAATATCGATATATCGATCATGCTTCATCATCACTATCACTTTGTTTCTTCTGTTCGTTCTCTTGTTATCGTAATCTCAGTATTAATCTTCACAGGGATTTCGGCCATAACCCACTATGCTGGTCAAGGGCGCCCGACTTCACACACCTTTCGTATAACATTGAAAACAACTTCAATATGCAAGTCTTATTCACGATGTTTGCCTCGATGAAGATCGCTCGATTCGTATGTTTATGAGATTGGCTCGGCAAAATTTTCGATTTAAAATGGCATAGGTATATTTGTCGAGACTATTTACACTGATTCTATTTCCTCTTTACAAAATTATGTACCTTTATACTCATATTTACAACTCGACTCTTCGTAATGACTTCGAAATTATTCAATGTAAGACAATGGATAATGACAGCAATTAAAGTGTCAAGGAGCGTGTTCAAGTGTAGGTTGTTTCTCAACTATTGTTTAAATTCTGTATAGCTTATAAAATACGTGATATGATACAAGCGATTGCACAGTATTAAGTAATTATGAAATGTTAGCATCTTCCTCATATAATGTTTCAAATTACTGTGACATGTGATAATGATGACACGAAGACAGTACATTTCTTAGATAGACTGAATTGCCACTAGTGAAAGTATTATTGGTGTTAACAATTGCAGTCACATCTTCCTTGTTCTCATAGTCCCAAATCTCTTAAATGGCAAAGATCTTAAAGATATTTTACCAGTAGCCACACTTAATTGCGCAGAAAAAATATTATTTTGGTATCATAAATACATTGTATAATAAAATAAGAGAATAATCCGATTGCAACATTTTCAAAGACTTGATTAAAAATAAGTTTATTCAATATTGTAAGATATTCAGAGTTCAAGTATATTTATATTTCCAGATCCACAATGAAATTACTTTTAGTAGTTGCTCTGTCGTGTATGGCGGGAGCAACCTGGGGAGCAACGTACACTGACAAGTGGGATCACATCAATGTGGACGAGATTTTAGAATCTCAGCGTTTACTTCGAGGTTATGTAGACTGCCTCATGGACAAAGGAAGATGCACTGCTGATGGAAGAGCTCTGAAGGAAACCTTACCGGACGCATTAGAGCATGAGTGCTCCAAATGTACCGAGAAGCAAAAGTCTGGTGCTGACAAAGTAGTCAAGCATCTGGTTAATAAGCGTCCTGAGCTGTGGAAGGAACTCGCTACTAAATATGACCCTAAAAATATCTACCAACAAAGATACAAGGATAAGATTGACGCTGTCAAGAACTAAGATACTTAATTCAAATATGGAATGTTCGGGTCACAAGTCAGTACTGTTACAAGCAAAGCTTTATTTGCTAAGTATTGGTACCAAAAATATTTAAACTTTACATGTTTTAACAATTATATGCAATGCACAATATGTAATAAAAAAATGTTTTAAAATTTGTTTTTACTTTTTTACCACACAACGTAAATAAATATATATAATAATGTTAGACCATTTGATGGCAATTGGTCACTGCCAATTATGGACATCCTTATCACAGAAGGTATCACTGATGGTCAAGATGGAAGCGAGATGTCTGATTGTGGTTAATTATAATTTCGATTTATCTATTGAAATTAAAATGACATTAAATGTGCCTACTACAATTTCTACAATTCAAATTGAAAATCAATTGTGTATCTTGTAAATATATTTAAAAACGTCATTTTTTGCTTCTACTTCTGTTTCAAAAAGTTGCTATAACAAGAATTTGAGTACAATTTCAAGTGAAAACTCACATGACTTAAAACTATATATAACTCTAATTGCTCTTTTCGGAAATACAAATTTAGCTACCCATTAGGATCCATAAGATAGAAGGCTAGTAAAAAGGCAAAATAAATAAGTCTAGCTGTCTCTACGGTAGTAAACTATCTTATATTTCTAATGGCATAAAGAGACCTATGAGTTTACATACGAAAACCTATATATAGGTGCCCCATTGAGTAGAGTTGAATAGAAGTATTCACCAATTAAAGTTAGAGTTTATAATCTTTGCTGCTCACCAAACGTTTAACATTAACAAATGAAGCTCATTTTATTATATAAATGACGCTTGGGAAATAAAGCCGACTCATTAATACAAAACTGCATAGCCAATATTCGTTGCATATAATCTGTTCATATTTTATTAAAAATTCAAATGAACATGATTTCTGCAAAAATAATTAATAATTTTCTTCTATAAATTTATTAAAGTTATCTCGATATTTTTGTTCTGGGTCGTACTTCTGAACCAACTGATTCCATGATTCTCGGTGGGCCATCATCACTGCTTTTATCACTTGTCTTATCAACTGCTTTTGTTTGACTGTACATTTGCCACATGATGTCTCCAGAGCTTCAGGAATTGCTTCTAAAAATAAAAATAAAAATAAAAATAAAAATAAAAATAAAAATAAAAATACTGATTGAAACACTATCTTCCTGCTTGGTATCTGTGTATACGTAAATTATTATGTGATAAATCAATATTTTTATTTAGATCTTATTACTTTATGTATGCGAGTCATACACCCCTATGTGGCTATTCTATTAAGAATAAAGGAATAAACATGTTTGTGACTTTGTTATTATTATAACTTTATAGTATACATCGCTCTGACGCTACTGGAATTAGATACGTTTTGTGGATATTTAGCCATAATTAAAAACCTATGAGGTAATACTAAAGAGGCATTTCGTATTATGGCAACTCATAGATATTTATATGTATCCGATCTTATGAATATTAATAAAAAAGAATAAGGAATAAATTATATATCGACAAATTTAAATTCGGTTGCCCTAATTTTGTTCAAGTATTTGTTCCCAACAGTATGTCATGTGTGCCAACCCACAGTTGGCCAACGTGGCCGATTGGCATACCTACTATGGGCTTGACCCCTCTTATTATGAGTAGAGATTAGAACCCAGCACTGGAACAACTATAGGTTGTAATGAATGAATGAAAAGCACGGTTCTATAACAATTATTGTAATTTATCATACGGTATACTTACTTTTGAAATCCTTAGCATCTGGTGTACAAGGTCCTTCGTCAAGAAAACACTTGGTGTATCCCTGCAAAATTCTATCGTTTTCTAACAAAGGCTGTACATCAAAGTCATCATATCGAGAACTATAGAAATCTGCGAAAACCTCCGTGGAGAGTACCGAGTAAATAATCCCGAGGGCGAGATAAATGGTCCTAAACATGGCCGTAGCTTTCTTTTGTGTGCTAAAAATGATGAAGGATAGCTAAAGAAAGAAACGAATATGAAGGAATTATACAATTAAAGTGGAGAAGTGATATTTTGGATACTCCTCAAGTTAATAATTAATAGCCGATAGTAAAATTGTAAAGTACTATAGTATTGCATCTATTATCGGAATTACCATCAGATCTAACCATCGTAGCACTTGAATTTTGTACGTGATAAATAATTTGAAAATTGTCCGATTAACAAACAACATACAGTCTACACCAGAGAATATACACTAGTGATCAATAAAAAAAGGAACTTGAAAATTTTCCTGAGGTGGTACTAATAGGGAATTTAATCGAGAACACTGCAAGTTACACAATTATTTTAATGAATTGACATAAAGAACAATTATGAATTTGTAAAAAAGGATAGAATAAAAAGTTTGATCCTGTTAAATATGCGCCTGAAAAAATTTGTGAGCAAATTTCACAGTACGACAATAATACACACTCAAATATAATATACAATTACAGCACAAGAAGTTCTTCATTTTATTTCTATGAAATTAAAATTCATATATGTATGTATATGCACACCTAATTATATTAAAGATTTGAGTAAAATATGTCTGTTAGTCCACTTCTATTTCCAGGCTAAGGTTCTTATGTAAATACTAAGATGTAAGTTCCAGTATTTATAGTGTTCTCTGTCATTACATACATGGAGGAACAAATTACCCACAATTATAAACACTGACTCGTATGTCATCAAAATGTACCTTGGAATGTTTCAAGAAGTTTGCAATAGGTTAAAGCATTTATTTTGTTAAAGTTTATGTTTGTTGATCGAATATTAGCAATATTAAAGCATTTATTTTGTTAAAGTTTATGTTTGTTGATCGAATATTAGCAATATTCGATCAACAAACATAAACTTTAACAAAATAAATGCTTTATCTCTAGAATAGATATAAATCGAATAACGTACGGAATCCTTGTGATTTCGACCAATATTATGTTTGATTTAAAAAAAAATTCATGAGCGATCAGGTTAATATAGGGACATACGCTATAAGAATTTACAACTTTATATATATATATATATATATTTGCTACTAGCAAATTACTTCTTTGGTAAGTCATGGGTCCAGCGACGTTTGCAAACGAAGCGTTTCATTATTAATTCTCAGCAGTAGTTTTGTAACTCCAAATACAAATCGCCTTAAAATAAAAATAAAAATTTGTAACCATCAGCATAAACGTTAACTCGAACATTTGTTAACAATTAACCAATCGAAAAGATTATTTCCAATTTTTATTTATGTAAATTGCCAACAAACGAGGAGACGAGCCACCTGATGGTAAGTAGTCACCTTCGCCCACGGACATCAGCAAGACCAAAGGTATTACTGATGCGTTGTCGGCCAAGAAATGTATTGTAGTAATAATAGTAGTCGCTTCTTACGACACCCTGTTCTACCAGCCTGGAATTGGAGTTAGTATTCTAGGCTAACCCTAATACGGCCCATATATTGAGATACATTGACCATATCCCGGGTTGTTCGTTTACACAATAACTCTTGTGTAATCAAAAAGCTCATTAATATCGGCCATGTAACACTTAGCAAAATTTTCTTAATATTACGAATTGAGTAAAAAAAAATTTTCCTTTCCATCGGCAACGTTTCTGTGATGCCTTTGGTGTTATTGAAGTCTATGTATGACTGCGTTTGTCGACTAATTTCATTAAAAAAAAAACATTAAGTGCGTAACGATTTTATTTGTCTTTCAGTATTCACAGATTAGTAAATTATTTTACTATGTCTTTTCGCGAGGGTCGAAAATATGCGGTCTCCAATGGATCTTGCAATCCATATAAACTTTCAACACAATTGTTCCAATAAAGAAAAAAAATTAATCGTGACGCGTGATACTTCAGTTTTTCAGTATGTGTACTCGTAATGGAGATCAGTCAGTAAAGCTTTGGTTCCCTGTATATTAATTATTTTTCTCTGTGGTACTCAGCCAAGAAAGTTTAGAGTAAAAGTGAAATGTCAAGCTTTTATGTCAATTTGTATAGTAAATCACATCACTGACAGAAATAATTTTTGGTAAAAATATTTTATTAATCTTGTATTAAAAATGCCGGTTGATTGCCAAAGATCGACATCAGGTGGAAAAGGCAATTTAGGAATGTTTATTGAGAGATCTCCCAAAATATGTGCAGCTGGTGTTCCTAGCGCTCAACCAGACGACGGCGTTCCAGATAGTCTGCAACATTATCTTTTAAAAGACGAAGTGGATTCTCTTATCAGTGATGCAATAATTCCACCAGCCAAACCTAAACCTCTTCCACCATTACGTCACCCACCAAAACGAGATACACGTTTCGCAGGTATTTTTGGAGATGTAGCTAAGTTAATAAATCCTCCAATAAAAAGCAAATTTCAAACCCTCGTTGACGATCTCAAAGAGACCTCATATACATCGTATTGGACAAAACCACTCGGAAGAAGTAAAGATCCTGTGCCTATGCTACCTGAAGGACTTGACACTGTAGGTACAACTTTCGGAAGAAGAACTCCATTTCATGAACGATTGTATGACGTTGTTATGCCAAAAGATCCCCCTTGTGACAAAACGCCCCGAAGTAAGCAACCAGGGGTGCAATTGGATCGTAATTATTGTAAGCCCGCGTTTAACCGTAATATAACCTATGGTCATAGAACTTTTGTCGATAAACGAGGTGCTTATGCAAAATGTTGTTTAACTGATGACAGAATTGTTATAGGAAACGGAGCTCGAACTATTATTACCACAATACAGTCAAATTTTATTGATGTTACGCAACCAAGAGTGGGTAGAGTTTTAGCTCCTAATAATAATATCCGCAATTTACCGCATGGTTATACATTTGGAAAATTAAAACCACCTGACAATTTACCAGCATGTCTTACCTATTGCGAATTAAATCCTTATAGAGATTTAATCAGGAAGTGTTTAAAACACCTTAACACGTTACGCAAATGCTTATCAACACGATTTCTGCCGGGATTTTTTCATACTTTATATTTAAATCTCAAGTACAATGACAAAGAGAAATCTGGTTGGCTACCGAAAAGTACAGTATATACATTGTGTGGGAATAATTTAATAAGATTTGATCCAGACTTGATCGAACCCTTGTTATCAATATGGAAAGCATTTGATGGATCTGATGTTGAATACAAAACATTTGTACGTGTAATTAATTACAGAGAACCATCGCCGGAGATACCAAAAATACTGGATATCCCAGAATCCTGTTTCAATTTTGAAACTACTTATAAAGAAATGACGAAACCAGGACAAGAACCAGATACAAGTCGTATGACTGGCCTTCCATCTGGCAGATATTTTGATTTAGATTATCCAGTAACACCTGAGAGATGTTGCAAAGCTGATCGAATTTGTCTTCCTCATGAATCTGATATGAAGGCCTGCATAAGCCCTAGTGTCTTAACACTTTATAATATTAATCATCGAGATATGTATGCTAAGCGTGAGCCTCATGTGGTAAGAAGAGTGTTTGAAAAAGCTGGTATAGACATGAGTGACGATCAATTTAATTCTATTTGGGAAAAAGCTAAAAAATATCACTCAGAAGGACTGGTTTGCTATGAAACATTTCGTCGCGCTCTTGATACAAATGATAATAATGGGAAGGAAGAATGAAGATTAAAGCCACATAAATGTGTTTACCACATATTTTTACGTCGATTTTTATAAATAAAACACAATTAAACCAATAAACTTTTAATGAACCCATCAGATTACATTAAATTACATAATTACAATTAATATTTCTTAATACATGATTTTTATGCTTAATATACTTTGTTCTACACAAGTAACTTGTTTCAATTAAAAATCATTATTGTATTTCTATTTCAAATATATATTAATTTGTTCATATGATTTAATGTAATTAATTCATCCAAAATAAAATTTAATAATGCACCGTATATTTCTAGCATTAGCTTAATAAAGTATAATATTTGTAATTTCGCATTTAAGGTTTAAGGAAATCTTCAAAAGCCTCTTGATATTTGCCATTAGGATCATACTTGGAGACAAGTTGAGACCAAATGTCTGGATGTTTGTTTTTAACTTCTCTTACTATTTGTTTTCCCATTTGCTTTTGTTTCTCAGTGCATTTGGCGCATCGTGTCTCTAATGCTTCTGGTAGACGGTCTGCAACAACAATAAGTTATATTTGTATAAAACACAATTTGTTTCTATACAAAACTAATATATTTGTAGGTCTAGGGAGAAATTCAAAGATCATATTAATGGCATAAAGAAACTAATAGTGATATATATAAGTACTCGTATGTGTCTTTATAGCTGTGACTGTGAATTGTATGTATGTGTATGTGTCTGTTCTCAGTTTCCTTTTATTAAGTAAAGACTTGTAGAATCCGTTTTAATATTATCATTATATGTTCTGGATCAATATTCTTATTCTTTACCACAGAATATTTCTTAACCGGTACACGAGTCAATATTTTTTATATTTGAATAACACATATTTTAAATAAAAAAAAATGTAAGTATATCTGGTATTTAAATTTTATAAAGTTTATATTTAAGTAACGAAAATATATATATACCGAGCTGGATCCCAGTGAGGTAGGCGAGAAATCTACATGTATTATTAAAGACTTTTGGTGCTGTCTTGACATTTTATTTTATGGTTATGACTTTTATTTTGCAGGAATAATAAGAGTTTCGCTATTAACAGTGTTATTAGTAATGGTTTATTGGTGATTAAAATATTCCTTATATATATACGATATATATGTATATTAAAAGTTGCTATTCATGATAACGTAGTAGCCCAGATGATCAGGTGGTAAACCCTGTTTGTCTACTAAAAATGTTCTAATTTGGATTTCCGGTCTGACAGACATTTGTTACACAGATAAATGTTCTTAGGTCACGGTCGTTTCGAATGACTCATTGTTTTACGGACTTTTTTACAATGAATCCTAGTATGAGGGTATTTGAATGTTTACTTATTAATATACAATTTTCATGTTTTAGTACATAAAAAAGATAAATGAAAAAACAAAGGAATTTTTGTGAGATACATTTTTATGTTTTTGCCCGTTGATCTCTAGTTTTTTTTTTTTTTTGTAAATGAACGCATTTTAATTGAATATAGTTTTTTAAATTTATGTTATAGAATGTCAGCCTAGCAGAAATTATTTTAAATGATACATTGATTTTTTGAGCGAGAAAAAGTGAGAAGAGTATTTGTATCTTTTGGCTACTCCTGGCTATCTAGGTTACCCAGGGAAACCCAATCGTATCTAGAAGCTACCGGGCCTAAAGTTTTTAATCTATAATCCTGAATCTTCTTTTATATGCCATATAATTGCAGAAGAGTTTAGTAGGTACGAATCATACTTATCCTAGAAAATTCCCCATAAAATGGGGTATCTTTTTGAAGATTTAGCTCGGATAACAAAAAAAGGAATAAAAAAATAATAGGTTGTTAAATTTATGACTGTTATTGTATTTCTTATGATCATATTTTTGTATATCTGGACATAAAACTTACATTGTCATACAAATAATTGACATCTTTCATATAAGGATTGAGACAATGTAAGTTGAGATAAATAAGCGGTAAAGGAAATGATCTGATGTATATTTATGGATGTCCAAGGATATAAATATGCTGCAGGAATCAGAAGAATCAGAATCTAATATTCCAAATTCAGTCAATGACTTGAAAAACAAAATATACAATTCTCGATTATAAAACATGTGCATTCTACTACATGTAGGGATATCCGGAATGCAGGTATTTGTAACAGAAAGTTCGGAATTGATAAAACCCCCTGTGATGACAAAATGTCGATGATTTAAAGAGCAGCGCTTAAAAGTACTATTGGAGTAAAGAAAATGGAAACTATGTAAAATTCTGCATAGCACTAGAACACGATATTAATAATACAACATTTGGCAAAACCACTACAAGTTTTGATACTCCCTATGACATAGTTGTACCAAAGAGATATTTAAGTCCTCCGAAGAAATTATCACCGAAATATCCAGGATAAAAACTCAAACGAAGCTATCGGAAAGCTTAAGTTTTATCCAAATATCGTTAACGGTAAGCGGACTGGAGTGAAATGTTTATAAAATCTTGTATGACAGACGACAGTATTCACATGGGAAATTCACTAAAGAAATCTTTTTTTACAGCGTGACGAAATTTTCAACACATGTTTAACTCCAAATAAAAATATACATAGTGAAACTAGTACACATAGTGAGTACCAGAAAGTCGTGCATTTTGTGAAGTGGGTCCGGAAGGTAACGATAATATTGCTAATTGTTTAAGATATTGCGAATTAATTTCCGATAGAAAAGATAGAAATTCCGATAGAAATTATTTTAGAATTTTTTTTATAAATGTTTAACGCACATGAATACATTTAGGAAATGTTTATCAGAACTTTTTTGGAATGTTTTTCGAAACTTTTATTTACATTTGAAATATTTTGATAACATATTGAGTGGTTGGCTACGAAAATACCGAAGTACGAAAATACGAAAATGTTGTTTATGTACTACTAAGATTATTCGCTTCATGCCGACTTTTATTGAACCATTGTTAAAAATGTGGAAAGCAATGAATGACACAAATATAGAATATTAAATTTTTAACAATCTCTTAACTTTAGAGAACCATCGGCTAACCTTCCCAAGGTATGGAATATTCCTACAGAATACGTCGATTTTAACATAACACATAAAGAAATGGTAATGATAGGAAGATACCTTCAGAAAATTTATTCTGTAACCCCAAAAGACCTGTAAGACCTGGTTCCTATAAGACTGACAAAAGTTATTTATCCCATGAATCCGATGCAAATATTTGTCTCTCTTCAAGTATATTCACGTTATTAAGTGTAAATCATCGTGACATTTATACTGAATAAAATCCATAATATGAAAAGAGTAATTCAGGTTGCTGGGAAAGATATAGACAAAGACAATGCAATCTCGGATTGTACTTCTAATAATCATCCTAAAGGGATAGTTTCATATGAACCTTTTCGTCGGACTTTGAACGAATAAACTGAAGCATGAAGATAATTATAAATAAGGTAAGTAACAAGATAACCCCAATTAAAATTTGATTAAGCTTATATCTTAAAATATAGTATAAAAATATTTTTAATGAGTTTCATTTATAAGTATATGTGTAACATTTATAAAATTACAATATACATAAAATAAAATAAAAAAATACCTTTCAGTCTTTTAGCTTCGGGTGTACAGGGTCCTTTGTTCAGAAGGCATTTGGAGTATGAATTCAACAACCTCTCGTTTTCCAAAATTTCAGTAAAGTCGAAATTGTCGTTGGAAGAATCATATGTATCTTGAGCGAATACCGAAAAAGCAACGCACAAAACAAAAATTGCAATCTTCATGTTAGACAGCTTGATGTGTTCTTAGAGAAGATCAAATCAGTACAGCCTCTGTTAGAAACGTTATTCTCTTTATATAAAGGAAACAAGCTCAATCATCCATGTAGGTTCTCAGAATGGAAGGCGAGACGTGAATATATAATAATTGTCAGTTCACTAAACATTGTCCTTGTTATAATTATAATACCTATCGGAGCTTTATGGTACGCGCATTCAACAATGTAACTTGATTGGATCCCAGTTAATTCTTTTAAGTTAATTATCCACGGTAATTGGCACATAGTAAATAGTATCATAAATACATTTCACGTCATAACAATTAATGGTTATGATTTAAATGCAATCCATTATATTATGTGCAGACTGACTTATCAAATTTAGTGTCTAAAAATGTAGAAGCGATAGCTTTTAGAGTTTATTCTGCTATTCATTATATATTTCATATTAATAATTTAGTCACTAAGTTTAACCACGCCACTCATAGATTTAACATATGAATCATCATCTGGACTAAACAAATATATTGTGTCATTATAAACTCAATAGATCAAATCTACATGTATTAATAATTTACGTTAATAGTTGGCGTTGGTAATAGGTGGCCATGGATTGTTGTAGCTTTCTAAGCTCACCAAAAAAGGGGCTGCATCTTTCTTTGATATTTTTGTATGCATTCAATCAAAATCAAAGATATATGTATACTTTTAATTATAATTTTATTACTAAACAGTTTTTAAAATAATTTAATTAAATAGGAGACGGCTTTTTTACTTTTTTCCATAAATTATTTTATTATCAACTAATTGCCAGTTACTAGGAAATTATACAGTGCATCCCGGTTCTGCTGAGTAGGGTCATATTTGTCCAGTAGTTCCAAGAAACGGAGTTCGCTCTTCGCTCTTATGCCAAGAAGCAGTTGTCGTACCACGACTTTTTGTTTCGTTGAACACCGACCGCATGCGGTTTGTATGGTCTCTGGCAAGACGCCTGAAACATTAAAAGACAACAGTTTTTTCCGCTACCTATAATAACTTCATGTGATTTTAAAGTGGACACAATTTATGGTTTAACTAAGTCTACTGATTATTCGACTCGCAATAACAGCTTATTTTATGTAACACCTAATGTACGTACCTACATTTAAATTCAAAGTAAAAAGTAAGGGCAGCAATGAACTAGTGGTTCTAAAATCTTACTTCTCATTCATATTGCATATTGAATTTAAATTTTTCCTTTGCCGAAGCTGTGTGGACTATGGGTTGTAACAGGCTTTATCTATCCAAGAGTCCAAGCCAACTTTCCCTGCTCGTGGCGCACCCTGTTGAACAATGGATGAGGCTATAGCACCAGGTCCCTCCGTTGGAGGTCGCTGGACTCTGTACCACCGAATTTAATTGTAACGGTATTTTCATGGTGGATGCCAGCTGGCCGGGATTGCTACCACCCTCCTACTAAAATCGACCAAGAAATGTTTTATGTGTGTTTCGGAGAATCAATAATAATAATAATGCGGGTTCAAAGCTTTTGTTTTGGTCGGCAACGCTTCGGTGATATACTGAAGTCCATGGGTGACGGTGACCGCTGTGACTCGTTTGCTTGTTTGTCGATTACTTACATTAAAAAAATCTAGGCCCGCGTAGTGAGTTTTAATCTAAACTCATATCAATTGTAGAGGATACCCGAGCAATAAGGCAAATGGCTTGCAATGATGATGACTTAAGTTGCTAATACTTGACTTAAACTTATTAGGGGCCCATTGCAAAGTACGGGTCTCTGCCTTTAATTAAGGAGGCTTGACATTATCTATATTAGGCTGTTTCAGAGGATCGTTGACAGAGTTATTAGTTAATTGTCGGAAGTTGTTATACTTTCCGAAGGCCTGCAACGTGATTAATCCACTGTTATCTAATGATAACTACCGGGTCTGTTTAACGTTTTAACGTTTAAAGTGCCTTAGAAATAGGTATTACTTACGTTTAAAATTCTTCCCGTCCTTTGTGCACGGACCCTTCTCCATCATGCATTTGTAGTACGCCAATAGGATCCTATCATTTTGGATGATGGAGTCTGCGTTGAAATTATCGTAACGATTATACAGTTGCTGTTGCGCGGAGCAAGATACCACCACCACCAGCGCACATACCCAGAGCAGCCAAGTACGCATTTTAAACTAGAATATTGTAGAAAAAAGTATTATTGGATTATCACTCGAATTGTTTACACATATAATTCAGTTTCGCTTGCAACATTCGAATTAGAAACATAAACATCTTTTGTAATGACTATATTGTATCGTATAACGGCTATATTGACTATTGTATTGTATTTTTAGTCTACTTCATAATAAGTAGCAACTTCTACATAGGTTTCGTGAGGAACCAAGAAAATATGTATAACAGACCGCGTGTCGTGGTTTCTTGTAACGTTACGTACGTAACGTACGTAACGTTACTTTTAACACACTTTTTACGGAAACGAAAGGTTGCCATACAACTCTATAGTAATATTACCTGGTGTGGTGACGAAGCGAACGTAAGCGATTTGTACAAATCTTCGCCACCAGCTTCCGCCATGTGTAATATCGGCTCAACTTTTATTGTTTATAGCGTTTTTTTGCGAAAAGTTGTTGTATTAATAACGGCAAATATTTTTCTCGTACTGTTGGTCAGAGAACCGGTCTCTCTGTGTATACAATTTATTTTTGCAAGATCATTCGATCTTTCGTACATTTTTAAAAGTTCTTATACAACATTCGTCTGACCAAGGAGTCTCAATCGATATTGCTGGTGAATACATTGCATCTTCTTCAGAAGAATTTGACAATGTAATTGTTTGATAGTAATATATTGGGTATCAAAAATTTATTGCCAAATTATGACAAAATTTTTCTTTATTTACAGGGTCGTTATGGTTCTCCCTAACATTTTGTTTGGAAATCAAGATCAAAGTGACCGTGGTGTTAATTGACAAAAAATTTAAAACGAATTGCATAAAGTGGTAATACTTATTCATAACACGTATTAAGTTTTACGATTTAATACTAAATGTGTGGCAATAATGATATGACATGATAGTAATACTAGATTTTAATCTTGAGAATAACACTTAGAAGGATATAATATCTAACTTATACTTCTGTTTATATATATTAAAATAGACTGACTTATCATTTTTACAAGTATATTTTTAATTGTTTATATAACGTAATTAACAAAACTTCATTATTATTCACCCTTGTAGAAGAATATTATTTCTTAATCCCGAGTTTATTCAAAATTCAGTATAAAAAAGCTAGAAGATCAGATATAACCAATGGAAAACAAACAACAATGTCATAAAGTACATGCAACCCTGCATCTTATGTGGTTATTCTTGTTATCCTCAATAATAAATAGAGCCTTAAACCGGTTAAGTTAATAGCTAGGAGAATAAATTAATTTCCTAGTATTGTTTGTTAGTCGTTTCTAAGGAAGACAATCTGAGTCGTTTCCTTCATTCAAATGAGTTTTTTACGTACATGATACGAATAATATTCCACAGTTTCTTGATAATGTGTGTTTATAGGGATAATATTTGGCATGGATAGAATGACTACAGCTGTTTCCCGTAACTTCCGCCCGCGAGGATTTAGAGTGTATTATTGATTGAGCGTAGTTTGATGTTCGAAAAGTGTTTGTAAAAACCAACTTCGAATAAAAAAAATAAAAAATTCTATCAATGCCAAAAATGATTTATATTATTATAATTTTTTATTTCACAAAATCGAAAGAAATAAGAATATTGAAGTATGTCCTTTCGCATGCCTCAAACTATCTCTATATCAAACTTCATCACAATCGGACCTGCGGTTTAGCCGTGCAATATATTTGATATAAGTAAATGGTCAGCTATAATAAACAAATTAGCCATTATTATTAAGATAATTACCGTTCGAACGTTTTTTTACAGTATACGTTTGTTACAGTATACAGCAGCGTACGACATACATACAATAAATATTATCCTAAAAACCCGTTAAAGGATTCCGTCCTGTAGGGATAATAATATATTGTAATGTTGATATTGATTAATATTAAAACTGATTGAAATTGTAAATTGTGAAAGTTTCCCTGCAAAATAAGTATTTTAATATTTCATTAAATTGTATGTATTGTAAAATGTATTGTTCTTCTCACAACAAATATGTCCCTTCAATATCTCAAATGGTACTCGTCTTTATAGATAATTTTTTGATTATTTTTTAATCTACATCACAAACATAACCTTTAAAATTTACTTTTGCTTATTTATAATACACGGACATCAATGTATCACGAAACCCTACAACTAAAAACTTGTCCGTCCAGTACATACGAATACAGAATATGATGTGATAAATAGACAGAAGCTACAAGAGTTATTTTCCATTACATGTACAGAATCATTTAAAATCAATAAATATGGCCATAAGCATAACATAACAGATTGACACCCACTTATCTAAAGTCTACTTTCGACGTGTATTTATGCTTAAGGGATGACAGTAACAATGCATTCGTTCAAATAGAACAACTGTAAACTATATTTGTTCAATTTAACAGATAAATTATGAAATACATCATATGTATGATGTATTGTTATTACGAAAACAATTGACCGTTAATTTCTTTGAATACACACAAATGTCAAATCCTATATTATGTTATAGTAAGCATAAGAATTAAACAAATATTTATATCTAAGCATCATAATTAAACATTAATATCCAACATTCATATCATTTACTTATTATGAACAATATTATCATTTACAAATTATGTAAATGAGATAACAAAGAGGCGAAAAATTAATTTAAAAAGTAAAAATACATTGGAACATGTATTTGTTTTTTATTTAAAAAATAATATGTAGTTTTTATTGAAAATTTTTATTTGTAGTTAAAAATACAATGTATTGTAAATTGAAATATAATGTACCATGTTACCGAAAAAACGTATAATATCGTAAATATGAAACGTAACACCTAACCATGGCCTTTATGTTGACCGCTGTACCATGACCGATACTTTCACGGTCATGGTACAGTCACTTTCTAACTAAACACAATAAGGAAAATATATTATTGCACGAATACTTACAATAGAAGAAAGTGTCCTTCAGGTTCGACGGTCAATGTCGGTATGGAAGCATCTCGGTTAGAAGGTGGGGTGTACATTTCTCTAAAACCAGTCCGGAGGAAGAGGTCGTTGTAACGGACCGCATACAAAACGTGCCTTGACCAGAATTAAAGAAAGCGGTCAGGCCAATCAAAGGCGTCGCGTTGTTTTTGGTTCATTTATTTTTAACTAGCATTCGCCTAAATTTGTTCATTATATTAATGAATGAATCAATCGTTTCTCGTGGAATAAAAGTCAGCACGGATATTCCATTAAGAGGATAGAAAAAAAACTTTTAATTGTGTTTTCTCCAGTTAATGGAATATGTGTATGTATAAGAATGTTTGTAATTCATGTATCGAAACTAATCTCTGAAACCATAACAAGAGACAAACATGAAATTTATTAAATATTTGATAATAATCAAAAAGAATCGTTTATAATTATTGCTATTTGTAAACGTAAGGCGTAGGTTTTCTGAAAGCAAGCGATGGTGGGCTATTAGTTTAGTAATAAACACCCGTAACCCGAGAACAAGCATTTATCTGCCACATAAATGTCTACCCCAACCTGTAACCGCACCTGAGACCCCTCGCTTGGCATTGTCACTAGCCACTGGACTACGAGATCGCTCTATTGCAAAAATAATACAGCTTGTAATTAATTCATTGAATGCTAACAAAATAAATTCTTAACGGGTTTAAAATAATGCGCTCCGAGAAATCCGGTTTGAGATAAAAAGTATTTGATTTTAAAATCTTAATGCACTTACAGGTTTCATTCAAATAACTGTAAAGAAGCAATGCCCTCTGCTTCATTATTAGGATTATGACTCCAAGTGAAATAAATATATTCAGAAATCGATTATCTCCAAAAATGATTTAAATTTGATAATTATGTTCGATTTAAGCTTGCTTTTGATTCTGATTTGACTCTAGGATGTTGAGGGCATTATTTCTTCTTAAGTCCAAGCCAACTTCTCCTACTTTTAGCCTGCGTCAAGTCCCTCAGTCAGGGGTCACTCGATTAACCCGATAATAGGTTTGTTTATCTGCCGAGTGAGCTTCCGCTCTCGATGCCCAATAATCTAAGAAATGTTTATAACGAGTGTCAAAGATTCAACTAACAAGTAAAGTACTTCGTTGCGTCTTCCTTGACCGACAACGGGTCGATGACGTCACTGATGTTACTAACCACGCACCCTCGACTATTCCAACGAAAACCCCTGCTCTAATAAGTTATGGCTTAAGTGTCTTTGAAATAACAAGAAATATAAATGCAGTTCACTTTGAACTCCGTTTGCAAGTGTATAAAAATTATATGTCATGTACAGAATAGTGCCAACGTGATTAGAATTTTATAATTTTACGATATGTACATTTAATTTGTGGTCATAATAAAAACATATAAATATCTACTCGGAGATGTACTCAGTTTCAAGTCTTATGGTAATATTACTCGGGTCAATAGGATCAAGGAATGAAAATTGAAGTCTATATGCTTTATAAGAAATCAAAGGAAAGCTCGTAGCATGTCAGATTGTCACACCTAGGTGGTCAGCTAAGTTCAGTTTTTAGCTCTTCGGTAGTTGGATCGGTGACTGATAGTGGCAAGATGTCTGAACCTTAGAGTTAAAACCACAGAGAAACTACTCAGGTACTCATGATGTCATGCTATAGGTAGGGAGGTATTTTGATACATGAAATTGAATAGGTGAGGCCCATATTCGTCAAGTGATTGAGGGCAAGTATATTCATAATAGGTATTTTAGTTTGAAATATCATATCGTCAGATCTCAAATTTGAAATAGATATTGTTTCATATCATATTATAGATTGAGAATCCTTTGAGATTTTGAATTAAAACGGTTCTAGCCCTTAGTGAATAAGAGTCCGTAAAGATTACATGTAATGAAACCCTAGAATTCCCCCTAAAATACAAAAACATACATTCAGTCGTATCGGAGTCTATTTTAGACGAAAAACCTTTTTAAATCAATAAATTGTTTACGCCCACGACTAAGTGTTATAAATAGACAGTACAAATATATTCCGCTGAGATGCTTAGTAATTCAGATATTAGCATAAAGATTTAGTTTATACTAGCAAACTACTCTCGCTGCGCTTCGGGAAAATTACGCGTTTCGCTAAGAAATAGTACCTGCATTATTTTAAATTAATTTATAACTTTTTTATTTATGGACGGATTGAAATCTAACGAACATTAAATATTAAGTGACGTTTACTGCAATACATTAGTAAAAACAGTAATGAAATCGGATAAGCCGTTTTTGAGATTAGTGCGGACAAACGCACAGACAGACAGACAGACAAAAATGCTAACAACTATTGTTTTGGGTTCTATTACTTTAATAAAGGCTCCTTATAATAGCCTTTTCATGTATCCTTCATGTATAGAAAGCAATTAGTTAACATCGACATTATTTGACCAAGTAAAAAATATGAAGAAGACAAAATCACTCATCCAAAACGTGGTAAGAAGCCTGTTTTTAATGAATATCAAGAGTGTGAATTGGCAGAATATATTGTAAAGTCGTGTAAAAATTATTACGGTATAACTATACCTACATTGAGAAAGATAACTTATGATTTTGCTGCAGTCTACGGTTTAAAACGTAATTTTAATGAAGACACAAAAATGGCTGGTGTGGATTGGCACTATTCTTTTATGAAACGACATCCTGAGATATCACTGCGTAGGCCAGAAGCAACATCATTAAGTCGAATAACGGCATTTATTCAAGAGGAGACGCATACTTTTTTTCATAACTTGACTTCGTTAAAGCAATTATACTATTTCAATGCTAATTCAATCTATGATGTAGATGAAATGGGTATTAGTAACGTTCAAAGAAATTCTAGAATTCTTTCGTTTTAAGGTCTGAAGCAAGTTGGTAAAGTCACTAGTGCTGAAGGAGGTTCCCAGACCACTTTTATAAATGCTTGCAGTGCTGCTGGTAATTATATCCTACCATTTTATATATTTAAAAGAAAACGTATGAATAGGTTATTGATGAAACAAAGCAATACCAACATGGTTGCATCCGTTTCTGACTCAGGGTGGATTTCGGAACAGTTGTTCGTTGACTGGCTGCATCATTTCAAAAGCTTTGCTAAACCATCATCCAATAATCGGTTATTATTGATTCTGGATAAACACGAGAGCCATATTAGTTTAGCAGCTCACAATTTTTGTAAGTAAATTTTTATTGAAGCCATAACCCTGCCTGCCACTGCATACATCTCACCGCATGCAACCGCTAGATTTGGCGTTTCATGGCCATTTGAAATCTGCTTATAACGAAGAATATGAAGCATATTTGGTCAACCAACCTGGAGCCAAAATTACAATATTCGATGTCGTCGGACTTTACACAAAGGCCTTCAATCCTACAACTAACATCGATAAAGCAATAAATAGCTTTCAAGTTACCGGGATTTTTCCCCTGGACAAACAAATATTTAAGGACACGTTTGAAAGTTTTAGCGAAAACCTGAATACAAAATGTACGAGCACATCAAATGTGTGGCCAAATAAAACTGTTGGCGATACAAGCTATGATGATTCTTTAACATTAAACTCAGCGCCTTCATTCATACCATTAAGAGAAATTGTAAACATTCCCACTTTGCAGTCTCCAAAAACATAGCCGAAACCTAAAAAAAACATTCAATCATTTTGACTAGAACTCCTGAAAAAAAAACTTAAAGGATAAAAAGAAAAAGAAACAAGATGAAAAAAAAACTGAAATTAAAGGTGTAAAGATAGATATTAAGAAGAAAAAGATTTATAGCAGTAAGAAAAATAAGGCTGAAAATCTCCGAAAAGGTGTGAAAAATCTTAGATATTTTGAAAATGATGACGAAGAAAGAGTTTACTTTTATATTTTTTGCAAATGAAAAGTCCGTAGCACCTCCGACGAGAACTGGATGCAGTGTCTCATGTGCCAAAAATGGGCACATGAAGATTGTACAGGTGGTACTTCATTAAAGGGGTACATTTGTGATTTACGTAATAATAAGTAGATGTTCGCAATTACCATAATTGACGTCCGTATTTAGCAGGAGCGTACTGGATAAATACGGACAGAAAGGGTTTTTTTTTTAATTAATACTTGGTGAACCTGAAAATTTGTTATGTTGCTTTTGTAGAGTAAAAACCAAAGTTTAATAATAAATAAAAGAGAACTGATTAGTATTAATATACTGGCTTTTATTGGAGGTGATTTGGCTACTGCACTCTACGAGTATATGGCAATTAATGATATATTTATACCAAATAATAAGTAAAACTAGTCACTTTTGGAGGCGATAACAATTGTAATTATAATAATTCTCTAGTTCTAGTGTTCTTGAAAACTAGGAAGGAACGTTGGGTTTGAATGCATGGCTGGTCACAACTTATTTTATAATATATTCGTCACGAAACTTATTTCTAAATTATATCATGATCTGACTATTAAAAAACAAGCAGTGTTTCTTACATTTTATTTTCTTGTCCTCTGACGTAACGCATTTAGTGTCGTCAAGAACGTAATCATAGTGTAGTCGTAGACTGATTGAGTTTCATTCGACATAATGGCATCTACATCAAACTTATCGTAATTGAATTTGTTATTGCAGTTGGTATTTAAGTCTGTTATAAAAATTATAGTTAAAATAGTGTTACGTGTCAGGATCCGTAGGCTCGTAAAAATGCCACAATAGTTCCGCAGAGACTTTATTTTAATTCACAATCACAGTTACACTCGTAGATGGCAGGTATACGCTTCGTAGGGAGAGAACTCTTCACTTCGTATCCGGAGACCGAATGCCTTGTGGTCGACCCTGCCCGCTATTTATATCGATTTCCGGGCTTCCAGATCATTCCACGCCCTTCGTTGTAGTAAACAACAACAACAACAGGAATTCCCGGAAATCGACATAACAATAGCGGGTCAGGTAATCAACCCCATTTCGGCCCCTATCTATGCTAATCTCGCCCCTTTTACCTGAGGCATACGGGCCAGATTGGCCTGGAGTGACCCAGGTAGTTTTTATTACTACCTGGGTTTCTCTTTTATTATCTCTATTGTTTGCCTCTATTGTTTGCCTCACCGTAACGGTCGGCCACCCTTCTAGAGACTTCGCAAGCCTGCCGACTTCGAGAAGCTTCGTAACAATAGTATTATAACATCGAAAGCACTTTGCTATGGCGTCTAAATGTTCTACTTATAGAGTCACAAACAATACATCAATTGTAACAAAAGCTTACTCGAGGGAACAATTACAATAGAATAGGTATTGTTTTTTACGAAACAATAAAAACGTTAAAAAAAAAACATAAAATTTAACATTAATTTTTTTGTTTCTTTTTGTCATCTTCGTCAATAAATCAACCGTGCTTTAACCGTAATTCAATTGCAGTAATGGAGACTTTGTATAAAAGCGGTATTAAGCATTTTCTGATCAGCAACGCCTTGGTGATGGGGACGTGTATGCTTGCTTGTTACCTTACCATTTTCTGACTATATTTTTTTATGTTAACAGTCGACAAACGAGCAGATGAGCCACCTCATGGTAAGTGGTCACTATCGCTCATGCACATCAGCAAGACCAAAGGTATCATTGATGCGTTGTTGGCCAGGAAATGAGAAGAAGGTAAGAAAGAAAGTATTGGCTCTCAAGCCCCCAGCCGGAACACAACGAGTCGTTTGGTGGTTGACTCAAGCATGACGGTGGTAGCTAACCAGACAGGTTGTATGGAAAGATAATAATACCAGTAATAATATTAATGACTAGTAGAGAAGTCACTGTACAATAATTCCTATTAGTTTATTGAAGCACCGTGTATTCTTGAAAACTAAAGTATTAAGGTAAACAAATTGCTAATATAAAATTACAGGCACTAAAAATAAACATTTCAAATTTTAAACTGTGATGCGTCAGAGAATATATAGTTTTCAATTGATTAAATACAATAATGATGGCTCCAGTAATTTACATTGTGCAATTCCACCAAAGAGATGGAGCTATGGAGTCATAGTCATATTTATAATTAAAAATATATATATATATATTCTTCTCTTGTGTTAGATCCAGTTGAAACATAATTTATCCGATTCCTTTGTGACCAATGATTTTTCCCAATACATTAAGTAATCACGAGGCAAGTTTCAGTAAAAAGTAAATATGTGAAGTTTTTAAATCGCCTGATAAAATGAGCAGCAACAACCTATAGCGATTTTTTTTCTCTGTGTTCTTATTGTTAATGAACGTAAGGATTTTGTTTCTAAAGCAAAGCGATGGTGGATTACTAACTAACGTAAAGCTAAATTTATATATTAGATAGCAAAAAAAAACAACCTAAACAGAAGTATAAATAAATAAATGGTATTATTTATACATTACTTATATTCGTTACTTATATGTAGTTTTTTGTATATGAATATATATTTTATTTAATTAATGTAATTGCTTTGCAGAAATCAATTTTTTATGCATCAGGATTAATCTCCTTTATCACTGTTACCAAATACAATGCGTAATGGTATTCCTATACGACGACTCCGTGAAACGTATGACACTTACTGGAAGTATATATTCAAAGTGTAATTATCTTTTGTGAGCAGGGAGCTACATTACGGCGGACTCAAGGAAAACTAGCGCCATGGTTACCTTTACGTTATTATGTTAAGTTCCCGTACATTTAGCTATGTAACTCATGCACAATATAACCTCCTTTTTCTTAACTTTTAATATTGGATCTTTACCTATGAAATTTGAGATTTGTATGAAAGTTTTAATATATAAAAGTTTTGGTATTTTATTATTTTAGTTAATCAAAGTACTGGCCCAAATTATCTATACAATTTTGTCATTTTGATGGTAGTTTGTTTATCCCTTTATTGTGGAAGTCTGTCCGAAGGGAGGGCGATGAAGTCAGCGAAAGCATTTTGTACTGCCTCTCTGATGTTGAACTTTTTCCCTCTTAAACAATTGTCTAAGTTTTGAAAAAAGTACAAATCTGTTGAGGCAAGGTCCGATGAGTACGATGGGTGACAGAGAGCTTCCAGCTGTAACTCTTGCAGCTTTGCGATGGTCTGTCGTGAAGTGTGAACTCGCGCGTTGTCGTGGAGAAGCAATGAGGAAGAACGATTGACCATTCTTCTCCATCATTGTTTGCAATTCTACCTATATACCAAATTTAAATGTATAATAATGAACCGTTAAACCCGAATGAAGTTGGGGCTGGCCGCTAGTAAAAACTAAAGTAGAGTAGATTAGATTATCTATCAATTGGATACAATTATAAACTGGACAATTGTAATAAAGTCATTATTAAAAAATTTCCACGTTTTTCCTGCCAACTAAAACAATGATGGTAATTATAAAAAATTAGTATTTTGTTTCCCTTGTGAAATCTTATTGTTTCTATGTTATCAGTATATAAGTGCTCTATATTTTGAAATCTGTTTATTTCTTGCTGTAACGGGAATAAAGGCATTCAATATTACCAGGAATTTTTTCGTGTTTCATATGTAAGTTTTTGTTTTAATTTCATTTCGTTTTATTTTATTTCATTTCACGATCTTTGTAGCTAAATTAATAGTAACGGAGAGTTATGCGAAGAGTCCCTATTTTGATTCCTGATGGAGGTACATATTTATGTGACTGATAAATGGGAAATCATTTTTAATTATTGTGAAGAATATTTCTCCATCAAACTCTTAGCGGTTAACCGTCGAATCTATTCAAATCGATTTAAATGTAAATTATATAATTAAATTGGCTTGAAAATAATAATTAATAACAACTACATAGCTAAGTTGTCACTGCTAAAGAGATACATGACTGAAGTTACAAACGAAAAGCCAACAGTGTTAAATATGCATTACAAATGTTTTCAGCTGTCGATTATTGTAAATTATTTAATGAGTAATCATAGTTAAATCGAACTACTTATTTGCACAACAAAACAAAAATGTTAACAAAAATATTTAACACATAATGTAATACCAAAGGCTGCCTCGTCACTACGAAAGTGTCTTTCAGGCAACCTTAGAATAACGCATTAAGAAAATGAATGGATCGAGAATACACTTTAAATATATAGAAACCTGTTGGTTGTTTCATACATTGACTATAGCTTATACAAGAGGCAATTGAAATTTACATAGAATAATTTTATAGACAAATTTAAGATAATATTTTCTTCATCTGTTTTTCTTTTTTTTTATTATTAACGATGGTTATATAACCTGTCTTCTATCGCCCCACTCGCTTACGGGATGGAAGCGTGGGGTATTCGGGTCTCTGGGTCACCTTTTTACTGAAAGGGCTGAAACTTGACAGAACAAGTGTTTATCGGTGGAAGGGTGGACCCGCCGTTGAGCAAGAATCCTAAAGCCCGTCAACTGTGCCAATTTCGTAGCCAGAAATCCCTCAGATGGGCGGAAGCTAATCCGACTCCAATAGCTTCCACGGAAGCGAGAGCCCCTCCGGCAGTCTCGTATGGAGAGGTGCGATCCCCCTAAGTGCTACGTGTGGCCCGTTATCGGCTCGGTCGAACATCGACCTCGCCAAGTGAACCACATAGTCCTCTTTATTACTAAAAAAATCCTATTGCTACCATTACTATACTTTAAAGCATTTGTTGCAAATAATTATTAACTTGTAAGTGGAGTCTTCAAACACAAAGAAGTAATTATTTATTTATTACACGTTGTTATACACCATAAGACGGCTAATGTATAAGAGAAACATGTCACTATGCATGTAATGTATTGTGCACAAAAACTTTGATAAAATTACAAAGACAGAAAGAATCAAAAGATATGTTGATAGAGAGTACAATACAAGACAAAGATAATAATATATTACGAAAATTATCTACATAAATATTTATACCTGAATAAGACATGACATTATTAATATAATAAATACATATACATAAAACGATACATAGATACAAAAAATAAAAAATAAGTCAGTATTAACGTTTTTAAAATGTAATAGAAAAAATAATGGATATTGAAACCAATTAATTGACAATGTACCGGCGTAGTGTAAAGCAGGCCGCAGACCACATGCGAAGGAATTACATACAGTTATCGACTATGACCTATAGTGACCGTTTACAATTAGGTGGCGGTGGCAGTGGTTGTTTTTTAATCATTTGTAGGCAATCGTTATGATAATCTTTTACTAATAAAGTTCAGTTTGAATAGCAATGACAATGTTACCACGCAATGGATATACATTGTATTATATGACTTATCAAGTAGTTATAATGCAACATAAAAAGCCTATTAAATTCTAAAATAAATACGGATAAAAATTATAATTATAATAGCAGTTATTGACAGTAATGCAAATAATAATAATAATGCAAAGGTTATCTGAGTCATGAGAGATTTTATATTGACTGTAGTAATCATTACAATTTAAAGTAATTATGTTGCTATATAATTTGTCTGTGCCATGTGTAGTTATGCAGTGTTTGTATTTTTTATGAACATATACGATATAATTACATTTAAACTTAGGGAAATAAATCATCATTGCTATATTTTCTAGAAGAAAAACACTCAATATCATGCCCACCTCATTCCCATACTGTTTGCATTGAAACAAAGCGAAAACTATGAATATTCAACAAATCCATGAATTGCTTGATTTCTAAGAGTAGTTCGATAATTAATCATTGCATCTCTTTAATGACAGAATATGAATTTAATTACAATATAATATTAATGTTCAATTTATCAGTATCGAATCCGTAATTTCGATATATTCATTAATACCATAGATACCAGAAGTTATTACGAATAATCCTCGTACATAGATCATAATATTTAGGTCATTATTTTTAATATCAAAATAAATACTTCGTTTTTAAAATTGTTTGTTTCCGGGATATTATCCGATATATATCTAATATAAAAGCCGATTTATTTCATACAAGTTTAATACATACGGCATCAGGCGACCTCTCCACTGATATAGGTATATGCTTAGTTATTTATTTACTTGGAAATAGAAAATATTTGAATAATAACACAAATAAACTCGCGTTTGTAGAAAGTTCCTTTAGCTATTTTCCAATAGTCTATAATTAACCCTGTATAACGAGATTTTCTAAATAAACACTTTATAGTAGTAATAGTTTTTACTTCGGAATAATTTTTTGTTTCAAATACGTTTATTTTTTCAAATATTAATTCATAATTTAATTAATTAATTTTGGTATTATATGGGAGAAAGAAAAATCTCTTATATAACATCATCAGGATATAAATGTATATACATAGTTATATTAATGGTAATTATTTAATAAAAAATAACAATTTTTACCAAAGTAGGAATTGACTTTAAATTATTTTTTATGTTACTTGTTGTTTAAAGTTAGAAATACAGTGCCACCATTATAATATTAATGGTATTTTAAAAATCAAAAAATCAGTTTTCAATAAATATTCATAACATTGACAATATATGCCTCATTATTGATTATTTGTTAATAAAGTCTTATATTTATTAAAACTTAATTTATTTTTGACAAGGTTTTTTTTTTCAGAAATCTGTGCGAGTATTACCTAGGTAAAATTCTTGGATATTACATTGTCTATTTCTTAAGTGATTTAAAGTATACGGCAGGTGTGGTGGAACTATTATAATTATTAAGAATAACCCGAATTAAACTACGAACGCGAACACGAATTAAATTACAAAAAATATTCTCCCGTCTTTATATATGTTATACCCAATACAAATAAAAATAGGGCAAAACGGTATGTAATGAGGTTATTTTAATAAAAATAGGTATATGTAATTCATTTCAGAGCCCACATACAATTCGAAGGATGTTTCTCCTAGGCCTAGCAATTATTGCGGTTGCAGCGCCCCTGACGGCTGGTTACGGTGAAATGTTTGATAAAATCGATATCGACAAGATTCTTGAGGACGATGCAGCCTTCAATGAGTACATCGATTGCTTCTTGGACAAAGGTCCATGTTCCAAGGAGTTATTAACCGAATTTAAAAGTATGTATATTTTTATAGTTATAATAGAATGAAACAGTTCTCACTGACCGGACAGGCAACATATATCTGAACACTTTTTAACATATTTATGGAAAAACTGTTTGTTACTGCTTGCTCTGTTCATTAACTTTACGATGGGTTAATCGCACATGTTTACTGGATGAATGGACTATGACTTGAGTGCAGTCGAAATACATCTTTAAGGTTGTAATCTATATTTAAATACATCTTGACTTATTTCTTGTTGGGATCAGTGTTTTTACCCGAAATGGTTACATTTGGGTACATACGAACTTTTTCAAGACAAGAGTGAATGGACTCTTATTAATTTAGCGCTGTTTATCACCAATAAATTAGATTGTACTTGTGTACACTTGTGTGTTTGTACACTAAGTTATAATAACAAAATGCTCACCTCAAGCTCAGTGTGGAAGTTTTTAGGCAGAAATAAGTATTTGAAATCATTTACATACCGTAATTTATTTTATTTTTAGAAATAGTACCAGAGATCATATCAACAGCTTGTGAAAAATGCACAACCCCTGAGAAGGCCAAAGTAAGGAAACTGGTTAACGCAATATATGAACGAAAACCTAATAAGGCCTTCGAATTCCACAAGAAATACGATCCTACAGGAGAATATGAACCGAAATTTGCAGCTTTTTTAGTAGCCAAAGATGAATAAATTTGTCATAGCTATCTGACAGATTTGTATCAGTAACAAATGAAAAAAGCTTAACTAGGTTTACTGGATCTGGATTATATTATTATCTATAAAGTTATTAATCACTGACCTATAATAAAATTACTATTGCTATAATTTTTATTAACTACGTGGTCAACCAAAGATGACTTTTCTTGTAGGATAATTCTTGTGAAATGTATCTATTAAATTTCTTCATTCAAATATACATTTGTTTGTTTTTATTACATAAAATACTTTCGATTAATTCGTTCACGAAAATTAAATTATCTTTTAAAGAGGACAGAATGAATGTAATAATATATGTAAAGTCCTTTATTGAAACGAAGATTTTGTCTCTTGCCGAGGCATATACACTCGTATTGTGAAAGACAATGTCCAAAGTACATTTTTGTTAAAGATTACTGTTGGTTTTTCAATTTATAAGGAGTCTTTGAGCATTTATTAACTTATTATTGAACTAAGTGGAACGCTTGCTCGATGCAATTTGGATAATCGACGTCTAGGTCTAGCTCATATTTTATATTTTTGCTTTTAACTAGAATAAATATTCTGAGTGGACACCTATCCGATTGTTGACCACACCCAAAAATGTAACTCAGACGTTCATTTACGATCGAAAAAAACAATCAAGTTATGAGCATTTCTTCCGATTCTTAATACGCTATGATCCTGTTTTATATGAACACTTTAAGTTCACATGAACTTCATGGACTACCATCAGAAAGGGCAAGTTATTTTCGACATGAGTTATAATAACAGCTTCTCAATGCCTTTTACAATGTACATACGTCTTCCTCGTTATAAGGAAAAGTAAAACAATGATCAATTGTTCCTGGTATGTTTCAAGTTTTACGATGAGTAATTCCAGCTCTATATAGCAATGTTAAATTGCCAGCAGTATGTCACGCGATGTTCCGTATATTGCATAGTAATAGAGCCACTCGTGCATTGTGCCCTTGAATGATTATGTCTCTATTTTTTTATATAACGGGTACTCACGATACATTTTATTTATTGCCAATATTTCGACCCAGTTGCATGGATCGTGGTCACGGTGAAACAGCGGTGGCGGGGAGAAAGCGTGGACAAGCTAGTGGTACATTGATCTATCTACCCTACGTCTAGTTCGTTTTTTTTTTAGTTACCGTATCACTGCACACGACCCTTACTCTATCGTCATGCACTAAACTTTGCATTTGATGTATTTAGTGACCACGATCCATGGAACGGGGTCGAAATTACATAATAAAATATATAATGAAGTCTATAAATTCCGCGATGAATTTAGTCTCTGTTATTATTATTATTCTATTTGTTGTTCGTGTTATTAAATACATTAACATCGTATTCTCCTTTAACTACTAATCGTTTCACCAACACAAAGAATGGAACATTGTTTAATTACCTCTTTTCTGGTAATATATTGGTTATATCCCTGATCTCCTAGTGTTACTTATGACTAGGTATTTTGTGTGCTGGGTCGTTTGCTTTAAAATTTAAAAAAGAATTTAATAAATTTGTTTCATTGCAAAAACGCCACAGCTACAGTTACGCAGACAGTCGAGTGTTGCTCAAACCCCATAACGTTATAACGGATCGATCCGGAACATTGCGCAGTGTCACAGATTATACGAAATCATTATACAACTGCCTTACGTCAGAGTGCAGTTGGCGCAACGCGGCCTCGCGGCACACAAACTTACATGATACATGCGATACTGGAAGTGGTACTGACCGGTTTCGGCTTGCCCAACGCCAAATGGCGATTGCTCACCCACTTCTGCACGCCTGCAATTTGCAATGCGCTTTTCAGTTTGTGTCTAATTCATGTTTGTGTCTAGTTCAATCTAGGTGATGTTAAATTTGAACTACTATTAGTGAAGTTTTTTTATCATTTATGTATTGTATAAGGTATATATATTTTATATACTCATACATAGATCTGTCGAGTTTGATCTCTTTCTGTCATAAAGTAACTTATCAGATAAATTGTGCCCAGTAGTATGATGAAAAGTAATATTTCTGAATATTATTCATATATATTATAACCGACAAACCAGCAGACCCGACACCTGATGGTAAGAAGTCACCGTCGCCCATGGAGATTACCAAAGGCATCACTGATGCCTTGTCGGCCAAGAAATAAAGAAAAAATGTATTATATCCTTAATAAACTTATAACGTGTGATATTCGTATCACTGTCCTAAGATAATTAAGGAGAACACGGGGATGTTGTGTTTACAACAATAACAAAGGGTTATTAACAAAAGGTTTCTGAAAATTCAAACCTTAATTGCAGAAATAGGTAAAATAGTGTTTAGAGACTTGTATCTACTTAATAATGTGTACCTTTTGGCATAAAATCGTAGATAAGTATACGAACTATATAAGGAAATTGTAGGCCATAAATTGAAATTGAATTTATCGCCTTTTGTATCATGAATATTCACTGTTTTCATAAAGATTTCAATGTGAGTAACTCAAAAATCAAGTTTGTTATACCTAATCGATTTTTTACAATATAGTATAGTGTAGTTATATTTAGGAAAATAATCTTGAAGTTCCTTAACGACACTAATTCGATAAACAAAATCAAGGTTTGACGAGGTTTTAATTATTAAAAACAAAAAAGGTATTGCCATGCACTTATGTCAGGTTACTAAAGTGTGTAAAGACACTACGTGATTCAAGACATTTGATAAGTCTAATAGGTACAGTGCATCATATATCATCAACTGAGAAGCACTCACACAGTGATACGTCATAATTCGATACGTGTGTGTACTATTTACATATGTAGAGAGGTGTTACCTCTGTTGACTAAGTATGAAAAAGAGAAATAGAATCGTTGTTATAATACTAAGAATATTTTACATTAAAACAATTGAATATATAACGTACTTTTATTATCTAATCACATTTTTAAATAAATAATTTTCTAGATATATTACCACCTTGAACAATATTGTAAATCACAATCTCTTTGTTGACATTCATTACAGCATGGGTACATAATATTAAATTATTAGATACGTCAAGCTTGCTTTGCTGTTAGCTTTGAATATAACACGAATTCTGTTTGCATCGAGAATGTAATTCAACTTGACCTCAAAATCGACGGAATATTTTATTAGGACCAAATAACTACGTATATGTATATGACGGCGGATCTAAACGTATACTTTTCCTCGTACAAATACATTGAAATTTTAAAACCATCATGTTTTTCGTGATGAGTAACAACGTAATGAGTAAAAATATAAAACGGAAAATTATTTACTTGAAAAGAACTTGAATTCATGTTAACTACAAATAATGAGTGCCTCAAATTTTTCATGCTTTGTAAATGCATCTATCTGTATTATATATAAAAAAATGCCTCGAAGCTTTTTAATCAATGAAGTCTGGGGTGTGTTCTGGTTCAATCGTCGAATTGACAATATCATTCAATCACTTTATTTCCGAATTAACCATTTCGCCTACGACGTTTGGTCGTTTCATGATATTGTCAAACATAACTTTGACCATAACATCAAAGTAGCTCTATTGTCCACTCTCAGAGATACAAAGGGACACATAGCGTGTAATACGACCATGTAGCAACACAAGATTTATAAATACACTGTGTACTTGCTTTTGGAGATCCAGTAAAGAAACGGTTTTTCCATTTTTCTTTTCTGGCCATGCGTCGATAACACTCCTTATATCAATCACAGTTTCTACCCTTTTACAATTACATGGCACCGCTGCTCGTATGCCGACTTTCATTCAAAAAAATGTAGATTAAATTCAATGATGTATATTTAATTTTTATTAATAAAACGGCTTCACTTTGGCATAGATTTCTTTACCACACTTGCTACTTCAAATATACTCAATGGCGTCGACTTGTGATGGCCAAATCGAGTATGGTGCCTTGATTATCCATATATTAAATATTTTAAGCCAGGAACATCATAGACGCGTTGCCTGCCAAGAACAAATCGACTAAACCGCATGTTCTCAAGTTTGCAGCTTTCCAATACTGCAAAAAACACGTTAAAACTTTTTACAGTCAGTTTCAGAAGTGTGGGAGCATTGAATTAAATTTTAATCGTTGAAAGCCTTCATCATAACTATAAATCAATACATTGGATTTTACAGTACGCAAATGAGTGTTTTTGACAATAATTTTAAGTTAAACTATGAATTATTCTACGCGTTATATCACTTAAAGGGAATTTAGCTTCCTTGGATAAATTTGTCGAAGTTGGCGCGGTGTTTGCCAGTAGGGTCGTTTTTCTTGACCAGTTCTTCCCATTGATTAGGATGTTTCTGCTGGATAGCTTTGATCACCTTCCTGATATTCGTCTTTTGCTTCTCAGTGCATTTCGCGCAGGTGGTCTCTACGGCCTCAGGAAGTGCCTCTGAAAATATTTTTTACGTTACACTGATTGTTAAACTAGTGTCGATTGTTTGTAACGACCAAGTTGGAAGTTAAATCTTTAATGATAAGTTTTAGTGACGCTTCGACTATGTCAGTTCCATAGATAGGAAACAGGCTAAGAATGTTTATATCCTGGGTTAAAAGTAAGTAAGTAATAAATACTACCACTAAGCGTGAGTACCAAGATCAAACTGGGTGGTCCACAGTCCAGCGACGTTGCCTCATACGTTGTTCGATAGGGTACATCGCAAACAGAAGAGTCTGTCTGGGATTAAAATATTACTCTTTATATACCTAAAGTACTATATTTATACTAATAATAAAACTGTATGGGAGCCGAATCTGTACGTCGAATATTTTTTGGAAAATTCTGACTGTCTATCTGTATACATATACCACAAAATCACTGAGCAGATTTAGATGATTTTTGGCGTGCGTGATCATAATCTAGGATACTATTTATACCGGGAAATATGGGTATTCCCGCGAAATTATCTAAATATAAACGAGGGTGAGGTACGAGTTCACAATGATTGTTATAACGAAATGTAAAGCTCGTACAGCTTTTCTAGAACATTCGTTACATTTTGTAAACATCGCCGTAATTATACCGATTATGTAACGTTTTATGTCTGGGTAAAGGTTAAATTAAGAGTTGTTTAAATTAATAAGTTTATGCATTTTAAATGACACATTTTATGTTATATAAGGTGAAGAAAGAATTAGGTAATTAGGCAGCTTAATGGATTCTATAGTCAGGTCGAGTGGTAGGGAGCAACCAGTATTTGAAAAATTAAAAATCTTATCAGTCACATTTAAAACATAATGTGCGCGATGACATAACATTCAAATAAAATATTTTTACTATAGTTGTGCTCAAACAAGCTCCTATAAACGTGAAGTCATAAATGATAACACCAAGCAACTAAATACTCCATTTTGGTCTTTCGTCTTCGTTAAGACCACCATATGTTTTTGCCATGAATGATTACTAAACATGCTTACACATTAGCACCGTCGTGTTAGGATTCCCTGTACTGCGAGTAGTATGGATATCTTCACACAAATGAGATATCACAGACATCTAAGATCTAAATAAATGTTTGACGTTACAGTGGCTTATATTATAGGTTATAATCTAGGATAATTTTTATCTAGGGAAATGTATGTGTTCCCACGGGATAGGAAATAAATTTACTATTTAACAAGTTATTAAAATTTTGAATAACTGGCTGGAGCTGTTATAATAAATGAATATGTTTCTAATCACAGAACTAGAAAAACCCATTCCTGAAATAATTCGGGTGCTATTTCTGAACGTGACGCGAAGGTTTTTTGAATCGCTACATAGCTAGTAAATTCTATTTTTATGATTCAACTGCACAACGTTTAAGTTCCTTTGAGCCTTGACCTTCAATTCTACAAACGTTTGATGTCAATTATCCTGGGAGGAGCAAAGGCAGAATAAATATATTGCACTTTGCATACATTGCACATACTGCTATTGTGCGAGTTGACGATGTCATGCGTCATGGGAAGTGATTATATTTGCTTATCATCGACGAAAAACGAGGTAAAAATACATGTAATAACCTGACAACTGTCTTATAATAGTAATAAACGGCAAACAAACAATTTCATTATATTTGGTCGCTGCAGTTCTTCCATTTTAAAACGTCAAAAGCACCAACGCGTTGCTAGCTAATAAGTGGGAATTTTTTTGTAAACTGGCTTTGTGATATTGTAACCGTAAAAAAAGTCATGTTAAATTTAGTGGTACGAGTACGTAGCTCAACGACCTACAACAGAAGGACCCTATAAGAAACATCCATTTCCACCTCGAGTACGGGAAATTGATTTGGACAAATGAATATTAAAACATGAAATCAAAAACATTTTAATATTCATTCTCATTTCATTTGAAACAACTATGAAATTCGATGTCATCGTTAAACAAGGTGATTTCAAAAATATCTATTTTTTAAACCAGTGAAAGTAAAAAATTGTAAAGTTTGTAAACGGTATGTGTACATTGTTATGAATACATTGACCTTGTCCGGACAACTCGGAAGCAGAATGTATCAAAAATTATATTTTCTATTTATTTTATACCGAACTAGCGGCCCGCACTTACTTCTTTTCATATTCTAACTTATCGATTTCTGTACATGAGCGATATGTGACAAAAACTATTATTGTGGGTGTTATTTAACGTAGTAGAACCCAAAAACAATAGTTGATGGAATTTTTTTCTGTTTGTCTGTGCGTTTGTTCGCGCTAATCTCAGAAACGACTAATCCAATTTCGTTACGGTTTTCATAAACGTGTTGCAGCAAGCGTCACTTAACATTTACAGTTCGTTTTGTTTCAATTCGTCCATGTATAAAAAAGTTACTATTTCTTAGGTAAGGAGTAGTTTTTCCTAAGCGAAGCGAGGGCAGTTTGATAGTAAATAATACACCTATAGCCTATGTAAATGATTTTTTCAAGCAGATGCAGTAATTAGGGAAATACGGAAAACGGAAAAGGGCAGGTTTATACTTTTAATAAAATTGATACAGCTGTTGATTATTTTGACCTAAACATACATATATTGGTCATTAGTATACAGAGCATATTACAATATTATTGTAATCGCTCTTTTACATAAAGTGTAATTATTATCCACGCCCTTACTCAAATAACAAATATTATTAATTTTATAAAGTGCTTTGTTGGTAAATAAAATCTAAATTATTCTTCATACATTTGTCTCCACATAGTTATTTACTTTTACGCTAGAATTACACAATATCATATCCCTTTGATTTAGTCATACACAATTACTTAATAATATAATATAAATAATATAGGCCATAATATTTAATTACAACCCATCACTGTTCAACTGTACTCCGCACACAATGACAGGAGTTAAGTCTACCTTTGAGAAAATTAATGAGAACTCTAAGTTGTGCAGGTTTCCTTGTGATGTTCTACACCGTAATATTTATTAATATTTAATCGCGTGCGATAAAGCAAGAGACTGTAGGCGCTGGGTCGACGCTGGCAAACGCCATTGTTAATACGTGTAAATATTTGAATATGAATAACCTTTGTCAGTGATGATCCATCTGCACTTACTGCATTGTTTGCTCATTGATTTTAAATATCGATTTTAAAGGCAATTAAATATGATATTTAAAGTAATTGTATATACTTTTTAAGTACTTTGTGGACAAAAGCAAAAATACACATTTTAAACAAATAGGCTATAAGCTTTCATTAGTGAAATTGATATTTATTCTCCAATTATTTACTTGTTTCATTGAAGGTTTAGCCTTAAAATTTTATTCTACAAATTTATGTACAAAGTATATTATTAAGCAAATAGCGGAAAAAACAAAATTATTATATATAATAAAACTTTGCTGTCTGTTCAAAAAATACTTCACTTACTTTTAAAATCGGTTCCTTCCGCGGTGCACCGGCCTTTATCCAGGAAGCAGTTGATATAAGATTTTAACAATCTGTCATTAGAGACCAGAGTTTCCACATCGAAGTTGTCATATTTGGAGTTGTACTTTTCTGCGGCGTACACCGACAGGACCAGGCAAGCGAGAACTATGAAAGCCTTCATTTTAATTGATTTGATAGTTCTGAAATACAAAGATTTATTTATTACTTAGTAGTCACGATCATATGGGTGAAAAAAACAAATGAACACGACTTGTGCCGAATACAGAACGATTCGAATCCATTTGATAGGTAGCAATCTACCTCGACGGACACTGCCGTCGTGGTTTGAATCTTGATTGGGTGATATGGAAATCAAAGGACACGGCACGAAAGAATTACTTTTTGATTCATCTATTCAATTTATTCTGTTGCTTTTAGAATGGATTAATAGAAATGAAACAGGCTGCATTGAAGCTCCTGACATTCATAAGGATTGCGAAAAATAAGCGCACCAAAGGTATATACATAGTAAAATTAACAATTAACAACAACAAAATTGATTCAGTACTACGAAAAGAAATACACGAAAATGGGTTTCGATCAAATTATAAACTTGTACCCGTACTAAACACTGAATGCCATGGACGCTAAAAGCAAGTTAAAATAATTGCATTTGAAGGTAATAAGTTGATCATTAATTTTGTAGACTAAATGTCTTTTACTTTCTATGCATCGCACCAGTACATTATACCATTTCGTTGAATACTTGTAGTGTTGGTACTGCACTAGAAACCAGTAGTGGAAAAGTATTTCTACATAACATTCACTCTAATTTTACCACTAAGATTATTATAAAAGTATGAAGAACTTTTTGCATTGAAATTTCATCAAATCAAATATGTCACTGAATTAGCTCGAATCTGGTCCACTGTTACGTCACAATCACAGTCGCTGCCACTGATTGCAGCTATGGTTCATTCACCCACCTTTTACTCTCTATAGAGGTCCTACAGAACTAGCCGCCACCGAAAGCGACAGTGCTTTTATATCAACGTCCGTAAACCCACTACCTTTGTCGCCTCACAGTCCAAACAGTTACCAAGTAACGTTCAAATATATACCTTTCTTCGTAACGCATATGAACGACTGCCATTCAACGAACGCGCGTCGAGACCTTTGCACTATTAAAGCAAACGGCAAATCTGGTCGTGTTTGGTTACTGAACGTTACCAGGAAAGGTTGAGCAACTGAAAATACCCACGAGTTTTTTACAAGGAAGATATTTAGTTGTAGTTAATAATTAAATAATTAGTTAATAGTTAACCCTAACATTTGATTGATCAACCACGAGAGCGGCGTGAATTACTTCATGCAATTTAAATTGTATAGCATACATATAATTGTATAATATAATTATGCTGTAGACAATCTCTTAAGCAGCTTAACGCTTTACATGTGTCGCCAATTTACTGTAATGTTCAAACTCATAGGACTTCACGTCATAAAAATTTCAGTTACATTCCATATATTTTAATCCTCAATTAATATTCGACAGGTCAATTTTCGTGATCGAACGCACTCAAAGTTGAAATTGTGTTTTATTTTCAAGTTCTAACTTCACAATTAAACTGACATGGTCTGATGATCGATAGCGCGATGGCAATAATTCTTATGCAATCATTAAATTTTGTTATTTCATAGTTTTAACTATGATTAATCACATGTTACGAAAAGCATATGAAGCATAAACGGCTAAAGGAAAAATGAAGACCACACGAAGACAGACGAAGAAAAGATAAATGTGAAAGATACAAGTAGAGTAACGAACGACGCAGTTTAGTAAATTGCAATCGGAAACATATACTGCCCCGAATCCAACCGAATATACGACAAGACAGTCATGGTGATTTGATATGTGTGATTTTATAATTTAAATATTTTACACTTTATCGATATAAAAAAATAAAATTTAGGAAGTTAGTCCAAAATCTGATACGTATAAGGGTTATTTTTATTACACAAAATCGATCATATACCTCTCTGACTACATACTCTGATACATCTTGTGCAGCCAATAGATATAGTGAGTGAAACACTAATTACCTAGTTCCTAGAGCAATTAATAAATTACCCTAAGACATACATAACACTATAAGACCACCAATATTAATATTTATAAATTAACTTCTTCATGTTCAACATATGAATTACATTGCAAGTTTACATGTAAATTTTTTTTCTTCTTAGTAGCTTATAATACAAATTTTAGTTGTAATATGATAAATAAATGATTTTAATCCCAACAGTAAATATGATTTATTTCTAGCGAATCCCATGTTAATTGAATATGGTCATAACTGTAATAACTCATCGTATAATTATGATTGGTTTGGATCAAGTTGTTATAATACATATACAATAAATAATAATTATGCCTTTGCCCTACGTATGCATCCGTTCACGTATAATTTTTTCTACTAATTGTAAACTATAAGATTTAGAACAACCATCTTTGTAGCAATTGAATTTTAAACCAAAACCTTTTTGCAATCGATTAATTCATTCTAAGTTTAATGTAATAGATATTACAAGCTTTCGTTACCTAATACATTAATTGGTTTTTCAATTATAAACAACGAATATGTATTAAAAGATAAATGTGTGAGGTATTACTAATTTGTTCAAATTCACGGACAGTAGATTTGTTTTATCTGACTATAATATAAACTGATGACTACCAGATACAGTTAACTTAGTATTTTTTAATGTGCTATTTGCCATTTGTTGTACTTTGTACTCGTATTACAGTCATTGGTGGGTTAAGATAAAATGCTATGTTTAAAAATGTATTTATTCTAAAGAAGTAATGTACAAGTAATAAAACTCAGTCGAGGCATCTTTAGTATTTTTAAAAGTTTAAGCAGCAATTTTGTTGTATCAATGAAAACTATCGAACTAGCAGATTTTCGTTGACTTACAACATTTTTTCGTGCTAATTTTGAATTATTCACAAAATATTTGCCTGTTGCCTGTGCGCTCCGACCTCACCGTCTGTTACATCCTCGCCTCCCTGACTTATAAACGTGACTAATGCGAATCGATGAACTGGGTGGTTCGATCGGTCTAAGAAGCTTCTGGAACCACAAGATACCATCCGTTTTGGCTGGCGCTATCTGAAGGTATAGTTTATGATATTCGCCAACAACGCAAGTCAACCAAAGTTCGGCGAGCCTTGCTGTCGTCTTAAAAGTATTACCCTCCGCTATTATCATCGTATTGTCTGCATAACAAACGATGCTGACACCGAGGATGAGTCTGGCATGCAAAGCCTTATCATATGCGGCACTCCACAAAAGGAGTCCCAATACAGAACCCTGTGGAATCTTGCAACTAACATCCCTTTAATGTTGTAACCATTCCGACCTATATATTGAATCAATCAATAGGCAGGCACGTTATGGTAGGTAAGAATACTATTTATTCCTAGCCAGAAATTTCTATACACATATATGTATACTTTACCTCCCATAAAGAGTTGTCTTTGTTGTTTGATGATTGATTTTCATGGATTAATAAAGTTTTATTAACTGACTAATAATGCATAAAGTATAATTAACCTTCAGAATTAAATGATTATGTTAACTACTGTATACATGCACCATTAGGTCATTCATTATACGTTTCATACCGTAAAAGAAATTTTACCGAACCACTAGTACATACATATAAAGGTCTTCGAAGACATTAATTTTTGGAATTAAAAGAATAGACTTTACTTTTCTACAATTAAGCATAATATTATGTTATTATATATATTAAATGTTTATTTTCGCAGGATTATTTTTATTCACCAATTCAGAAAGTATATTTGGGAAGGAACATCGAGGTTTGTTTTATACTTTTGTGTGATAGACTTTGCTCAAATATAACCGAATTCTGACAATCATAAACGATTGAACCAACAATTGGACGCGGTTGAGAGTTGGATGGGTAAGAAGTAGTAGCAAAATTTTCGGAGGGCACATATAGATCCTGTTTGTTATCCTAAAATTGTAGGCAAGCTTATTCGTATGCGTAATAAGTACCTAACTTCCGAGCCTCGAGTTTGTCACTAAACCTTTCACCAATAACTTAATCTACGTCTATTCAATTACGAGGAAAGAATAGAGCCCCGAAATAGTCCAATGATGAATTTTAGTAATACCTACCTAATTAGTCAAACTGCTGATATAGCTGTTACAAATCCTGCGTAATACTCATTTTGTGGATCAAGGTTCTTCACCAGTTGTAAATAATCTTCTGGATGGTACTTCTGGAAGGCATCAAAGGTTCTGCGTGCAAACCTTTTCTGAGACGGTGAACACTTTCTACACGCTGTTTTTATCACTTCGGGTAGAATAACTGTAAATTAAGACAAATCATTGAACGCTTGATTTTTTTGTAGGCGGGTATAACATTCCTAGTATCTAGCCTATTTAAGCTTTAGCCGATTATTAAAAGCTTTAAGCTTGCTCATCTCAGCGTGGACGCTTCGTCAGGTTTATTAAGCCAAAATTAAAATTAATTTTCTAGAATTGTCATGTCTACCCTCCGAAAAAACCTCGTCAGCCATTAGTGCATTAAGAGGGTCTTAGATACCAATCGAATACAGCAGCGCCTGCTTGGTGACAACTTGACTTACGTTAGAATGGGCTACAGCTACCACATGGTGTTGGTTTCTAGACATATTTCAAAAATATCAGAAGTCTTTAGTCATGATTTAACGAATCCATATACCCTGAATATGCATAAATGAGCTCCAATGATACAATTGAATTACCTATCACTTACTGTGAGAGTTGGTCCGTTCCTTGTTTTATTTATCCTTACTTATTATTTTTAAACGTAAGACCTTTGGAGCATTGGATCCACATCCTGAATAGAAATGTGTCTCTACCGTTGTTTATAGAAATCCAAAAATGCAGTAACAATTTTTAAGCAGTTAGGATATGGGAATGGTCGTCAGTTACATTAAATTAAATCAATTAGTTACATTACAAAAACAGGCACTTATCCTTATCCGAGTTGTTATCGTTACATCTCGATTCAATGCACATATGTATATGAGTAGGTGCTACGCAATAAACTTAGTGGTTTTTAATATACATAACACCGAACATAGTGTTGTGAGTATGTAGTGGTAGTAGAGGTGATTATGTGTGTTTTTTCGTTAATAAATTGATAACAATCTGGACGTCAGTTGTGATTGACATATCTAATACTTTTAAATTAATTATGTAGTATCACTAAAATTTAAACTTTATTCCCTCTCTGTCAGTGAAAGTGAACTTTTTTTTAGAATTGTTAAAATTATTATAGTTAGTTGAAGACGGTTGTAATTCTCTAATAATCCTGGATATGCAGGTGAGTGCATTTTATCACATTTGAATAGAACACGTTTAGCGACTTTGCTGTGTGTTCATTTTATATGGGTCTTCTTCTTAGCGTGTCGATTGTCGGTGTGGGTGATTTACTTGCTATATTTACATTGAGAATTGTTTTTTTTATATATATATTTACGCGCTTACGAATGACTTCGGCACCATCATAGCGGACAAGACCAAAAACCGGTATAACCTCTTGTCTTCTCCATTTCGGAGCGCTATATTTTTTAATCTAATTTAATATAAGAATAAGCATAACATGTTATTTTATTTCTTTCTTTTTTCTCTCTTTCTATGGCGGTTCTTCTACAAACTTCAGGCTTCTTCCAATAAGGTGTTAAAGGTTTCCGCTAGAGCCGACATTGCAATGAAGAACACTCTGATGTTGCCCATATCCATACATGATGGGGACCACTTACAATCAGTTGACCCGTCTTCTTTTCCGTGAGCTAAGTTTGAATATTTAAGTCGAGATACCCTTCTGTGACCAGACTTTCTTCTAAATAGTATAAAACGAGGTTTCTGTATTTCTAAAGGTGGTAATCTCAAAAATTATTTTTAATAATGATTACAATATACCTTCCCGAGGAAAGTTTTGATGTTTGTGCTAAACATGAAAACTAATTGTGACTGTAGGTGTGTTTACTGAAATGAAAAAAGAATGGGTTACTTGTAATTAATGACAACAAAGTACTCACCTTTAAAAACTCGTCCTATTGGTGTACATGGACCTTTGTTCAGAAAACAACCCAAATATTTTTTTAAAAGCCTCGGGTTTGTTACTAAAGTTTCAGTGTCATAATAGTCGTATTTGTGATCATAATACGTCTCTTGAGATAAAACAAAGATAATGTATGAAATTAAAATTAAAATCACTTTCATTGTAGTACTTTAAACCTTCATAAATAAAAAAAAATATATGAACATTACGTTAAATGCAGTTTAATTTTTAAATTACATCACTTATGTTGTTTTCGTGAAATATTTAAGAGTGAATCAAAATTTTAGTCACGTAAACCGATTTAATCTATGATGGAGACCATTCAAATGAGTCAAGTGTAATAGAATGATTCTATTTAAAACTTAGAACGGTTTAATCCGTAACCTTCAAACAAAAACTGAGGAAGGAGATTCACAAAAAATTTGTAACAACTCGATGCGGAGGATCTTTAATTCTTTGAGAACCTTGAAGTCCATTTTTATGGCTTACAATGGCAACTGCATAATTAAGAAACGTCTGGAACTTTATTATTATATTTATCTCGCGGTACAAAGCTTAAAAAAGTCAAGGAATCTTTTGGGTAAGCGATAATTAATGCCTTGTAATGTAGCGTAATTTATTTGTATACAAGATGTAATTTTTTTTTCATATGTAGATATCATCATATCTGTTATATATATCTGTCATATCTGTTAGATAATATTAATTATGAAATTTTATATAATACAGAATGTAATAGGTTACTGAGTACATAAGTAGTGCTACTAGAATTATGATTAAAAATAGTTGACGATTACTTATTGATAACCCGCACTAGGGATTATGGTGACACAGACATAAACAAGTAAAAATTCACAGATAACCAAGTCGAAATAAATTAATTATCTATTACTTAAATGTCACCGTTGCATACAACTCAAACCCATCTTTTTTGTAGGCTTATTGTCAACCAGACACCGTATAGTTTATATACGATAAAAACAAAGGAAAAAGCCTAAGGCAAAATAACTCTGTCTTTAATCATGTCAGCCCCATTCGTTCATCCGTCTATCCGTCACAGGTCCGTGCGCTGCACAGCCGATTAAATTACTTGATTTCACAATACCAACCGATTTATAAGTGCAGATATGATGGAAAGTCGTAGTTTTGTTAGCCTTTTTATGTAAGCGCCTCTTATGTAGATATGCCGGTACATATATTCATAAGTTTTAACTGTAAAGGTACTCACGATTTTTGTTGAATACGAAGTTTTGTGTTTCGGTACAAAATCCAACAATTGCGAGTACATCCACTTTCAATATGGCGTTAATTTTTTTTTTTTAAATGAACAATAAACCGTTAAATTGACACACTCTGTTAATTTAATCGTTGATCGTGATTTGTAACGTAACTTTTACAGAATTAATTACGTCCAACTTTAGTTACAGATTAAAATTGACAAATATAATACAAGTTTCAATACAATAACCTATCACTGACCTTATGTCTCAGTTTTGTTATAAGTAGGTGTTTCAAATTAATTATAACTTGCTTTGGAGAAGGAAACAACGATGGGGAAATCCTTTTACCTAAAAATCCTTAACTATTCTCAAAAGTATGTGATGCAATCTGAACAATTAACTCGGTCATTAACTAACTCTCCAAAATGACGATCAATACTCGTTAATAACATTCCACTGTACTTAAACAGTACTATTACACTGTACTGCACTTAATTGAAACTTATAGCTTCATTCAGCTAGACAGTGGGAACCGATTAACTTAATTAACTTCTAACCACGCATTCGTCAAACATTACGTTATTTACAAAACCCAGTTACCTCCAAAAAAGGAACTGGGCAATCCTGCCTTGTTTAATTGTGTCAACACTATGCACGTGCAGGGTAGGTTAGCTTGAACTCAAGGAGCGGCTCCTGAAGGACACCGTATAGTTTATGAATGACTGAATGAAATGAATGAACTCATAGGAATGATAAAATAATAAATGCAGTAAAATAACATATTCATTTATTAAGAAAATAGAATAAAATTATTATTTTTATCGAATAAGATAATTTGAAGAATATGGCTCTTTCGCAGAAAAAAATTTTTTTTTCATGTTCAAGCACTGGCTATAGCTTCTTCGAGGGTCGCGAAATGTTTCCCATCGGGGTCATACTTATTCTTCAAGTCATTATATCCCTGAGGAAGATTTACTTTACTTACTGCAAGGAATCTATTGAAAATATGCTTTTGAGCATCAGTACACTTCGCACAGGCTTGCTGAACGGCTTCAGGAAGATCCTCTGAAATGATTAAGTAGTTCAATTAAAATTTTGAGGAGAAGGAAAGAAGATAAAGTATTTCCTAAACATATCATCATCATTACAACCCATAATTGTCCCACTGCTGCACCCGGGGTTCCTCTCACAGTGAGAGAGTTTGAGGACATAAAACATGCGCATAAAAATGCGAGAATTGACAGGTCTCACACCCTTGAACAACATTATGGAGCAAATTATAATTAATTTGTAATACGCACATAGTGTGCAAAATGAGAGGTGCGTGCAGGATTCGAATTCGAGTCGTCCGTGCGAGAGACCGGCGTTAAAACCACTGGGTTGTTACTTCTTATGATATTTTTTTTTACATAAAATAGGTTGACGCTTGACAACAAACCCAATTGATGGTAAATGGTTATTAAGTCTAAGACAACAAAAAATTAATCTTAGGTCTCGATGCAAAAATAAAGTTATTCTAAATGTATTTATGATGTAACATATTTTTAATTGCTGATTTTGTTTTCGAACAGTAAAAACCACATTAAATGGATTCAGTCGTTATTTTTATGCTTAGGTCAACTAATTTGCCGACAACAGTTACAGATAAATGGAGACAATACAAAATGTGTAGATATAATAAATAATATAAATAAACACTTCTAATACTGTTGTGACGCGAGATGCTTCTAGCTTTTCGCTTTGAACGATACTGGGGTCAGCAAAAGACTATCTATGTACCTGTGAATTTACCTTAAATTCAAAACTCAGAAAACAAAAGAGAAATTTCAACAAAGATGGACGTCATTATTTGGTTTTTATTATTTCAAAAACTGGGTTTTATATTGATAAAGACACTGCTAAAGGAATTCCTTCGCAATTCCTATGCTAGAATTATTAATTTATCAAGTGTCTTAGATTCATATATGCATCTCTACTATACCCGAGTACCCTTAACCTGCAAGCAATTTATGTATATGTGTAGAAAAAACTTACTTTTAAAATCCGCCTGGACTTCATCACAAGGTCGCGTGTCCAAAAAGCAATCTATGAAACTTTGATGCGCTTCTTTATTTGCAAGCAGAGCCTCTATATCGAAGTCATCATTCTCAGAACTATATGTATCGGCCGCCACGAGCGCAAGTAATCCGAAGAGTAAAACAACACTCTTCATTTTTCACAACCTGTTGGCCCAATAGCTGTTATCACAATACAGTTTCTGGATCGTTTATACAAGTTGTTGCTATTTATATAAGTCCTAATCATATCGGACGTGGACCAAAGTATTTACTTACTTATATCACAAAATTTATTTGAGTTATTAAAAATAAACAAAGATTACAACTTCACCTTCAACTCGATGACACTTTCGTGAGTTCAAAATACTTCTTACTTATAATACAATATTGTTTTAAGTAGTTTTTATTTGCAGCTGTCTAGTTAATGCACGTGAATTTGCACTGAACTCACTTACGTTATGGAAACGAGTGGTATGCCTTTGCTGGAGGCCATGACTTTTATACTAAAAGTGTGTATAGATATAATTCGTAAAATTAAGTATAAAAAGTTGTATGTAAGATACTTTTGAGATCAAGAAACTTTTTGTAGTTCTATACTCGCGGACGATTAGGTACTAAGATATGTAGATATGTCTCAATGACAATAATATACAATTGTAATATAATTAAATATGACATGCCTCGAAACCGAAGTCGAATAACATGATTTTAATCTATGCAATCTTAGACTGACAGCGAACATGACAAAATACAATATTGAGCAGAAAATTCCGCAGTTTTAATTTCCAAATCCGTTTTTATGTTGTCTTTTTTATGTTATCTTTATCTATTACGGGTGCAATCATAAGTAGTAGGTATATTAGGTAGGTATAAGAGGTAACATTAATGTGCGAACGTTTTTTTGCATCAATGTATTGTATATTATTACTTTACTTTTTCTTTTTTTTACTTTCCTTTTATTCATATCAATGCTGCTTGCTGAAAACGTGTATATGCGTTGCAGGACTATGCGTCCCCTTTATGCGTGCCCCTATACATTGCCGGGCGACGGGTTTTGAGTTCGTTTCCCGACTCGAGATATTTTTATATCTCCAGAACCTTAACACAAGGAATATTAGTGCAAGGATGTGTGCCTGTGAATATTTACTTATTTTATTGAAAGAATGTATACATACATATACTGTGCGTATAAATAATGTATTTAATTATGTCAATTACGATAATATTATATCAGGTTTATTGTAAGTAAACAGTAAGGAACAAGGTAAACTGGGCTTAGTGTTTTATTATTTTGAACCAGTCGTACAGAATTTTACAGCAACTTTACACCAATTGTAACGTTTAAACTTTAATCTTCACTTGCCAGAGCTTCTCGAAATACTGTAAAGTACTTATTTTCTGGATCGTATTTGTTTTTAAATTCAGAATATTCATTCGGTAACTTTTCTTGCACAGCTGCCATGAAACTGCGCGCAATACATTTTTGAGCAACAGTACACTTCGCACACGCTTGTTGAACCGCTTCTGCTAGGTCTTCTGGAAGACGATAGTTAAGATGTAATTAAAGCTACGCTTAAAGTGACTTTTACACCTATAGTAATAAAAGTAGTACATAAATTGTAGGGTCCTCTATTAATTTTTAAACACTAACAAATGTCAATGTCTATTTCAGTTTTAATTACCTTTAAAGCTCTGTTGTATCTCGTTACACGGCTGCTTGTCTATAAAGCAGTAAAGAAAGCTTTTTAAAGCTTCAGTATTGGAAACCAACGCCTGCAAATCCAGGTCATCATAGTCCGTGTTGTACGTTGCAGCTGCTGCCAGTGCCATTATAGCAAAAAAGGCTATGAAACATCTCATTTTTTTGGAGTAATAGTCTGCAACAAATCCTTAGTAAGATGTTTAGTAAAATTTGTATATAGTGAGGATGCTGTAAATTACCAAATTGTAGATCGGAAGGTAATAGAAAAAGGATTATGAGAAAGAGGAAACAAATATATATTGTAGAAGACAGGAATGGGAAAAAACAATTGGTTATTACACAATTCCATGCAAAATAACATAAATATGTATGTCTTTACAGTAATTATGCATTCCACATCAATGATCGATGATCGAAATCAAATAGTTACAGAAATATAAAAATATAAAAAAAAATCCTATTATATTATATTGCTGTTAAATTTTGAAGTATTAAAGGTGCAATAATTGATGCTTATTAAATTGAAAGTGACTAGAGAGAAGTATAGGTGAAGAGTAGAAAGTAGACAACCGAAAACACACCATGAAACGGAAGTAATAATGTGTTTGCAAATTTATCGCACTTTACCTAATATTTGCACCAGCTTCTCCCCGCAGTCCCAAATCCTCGCTTCTAAGAGGCTGGTATGTGGTTGATGAACAGAAAAATAAATAGTTATATTACATGTTACTTACATTAATGTGGAGAAACCGTTCTGATTAAATTTATTGTGAGACATGGCTTTTATAGGTAACCATTTCCATGCATAACAATAAATTATATTAAAAATTCTATTGCACGGCGAATTGTGTATCCGTTTTTTGTTTCAGACAACGTGACATAGATTTTAATAACATTAGTAAATGGTTAGTATTCCATTGATGTGCAATAACAGACTTTTGAATTTATCATCGACCGTGGAAACTGATGAACAGGGTGCTACATACGACATCATAATTTTTTTTACCCATTGTCAGTCAACTTCTGGACGTAAGCCTTTTGCAATGTATCACTGAGAACAGCAAATCTTCGGTTGTCTTCAACCAGTTACTTCGAGATGTTAGAATTATAAACAGAAAAAAATTTGAACCTCCCCTACACGTGGTGCAGCCTGTTCAATATATGTAGATATGACGACCGATACTAGGGGGATATTACCTTTATCATTCTTGCCGTTATGTTTATACCCGACAGATGTTTGAAATATTCGATGTCTATGATAGCCAATCCACATGCGCAGTGTGACAGTTAGGGAAAAATGTTCTAATGGATAACGATAATTATGTACATCCACGTATGATACGAAGTAAACCCAGGGAAGTTCTACACTTATAATCACTGCAATGAAAAAATGCGTGGTAAAGGGGTTTTTACTACCATGGCTAGCTATCACCTTCCTTCTAAAATTACCCAACCTTAAAATGTTTTTGAGCTATTTCGCAATGTCAGAGCCAATAATAGTGTTTTCAGTGTTTTCGATTGGCAACGTTTCGGCGATGCTTTGCTGTTACTGATATCCATGGGCGATGGTGTCCACTTACCAGGCTCGTCGCCTCGTTTGTCAACTAGTCCATAAACAAAACATGAAATTTATGAATTGCCTGATAAAGATAAATAAGCACTTTGTATCGAATACGGATACTATTTGTAAACGTAAGGGATTTGAAATTATTTTATCTTTCTACAGTGTCTGAGAAGTATTAAGTACTGTTATTCTCTAATAACCCAAAATTCCTGTTAATGATTATAGCGGATGAATGAATTTATTATACATTTTTTTAGTTAAATTAATTAACATTAATCCATATTTGATGATAGTAACCATCCACCACAAATCAATAGCACCATCACACACCATAGTTAAAACAAACGCCCATTTCAAAAATCTGTTTTACTCACTTACTTAATCGGTGTTGAGTAGGATGAACCACGAGATTTGTTTAGACTCAAGGACAGATAGAGCCTTTTACACTGCAAAGTGGAACTCTAAAGTAAGGTAGCGCTCAAAAAGATTTCACCACTAGAGCACTAAACCTAGTCACCCATCTAACTACTAAGTACTGATTACTCCGAAGTTGCGTACATTCTATGATTTTATTAAGTTACGATTGACAAAATCCGTCAAGTCATCAGTTAAAAACCTTTCAAATAAAGAGTACAAATAAATTTAAAAACACACCAATGGTTGATCATATAACTTGCCTAATATTTACAATGGTAGTAACTATTACTACCTTCATAGATGCAGGAATTATATTAATTGTCAAATATAAAACATCTCTGTGCTGAAGACAATCATCGAAACTTAAATTTGTGTACCTTGCACTTGATATGATGTTATGACACATTGTCTATAAACTATATAGTACGGAAAGGCAAACAAGGAAGAGAGACTGTTATGTATTGCACAAATACTGTACCGATATGAAGCCGGGATGACAAAAATATAATATTTGATATAATGTATAACACAGACAAACAAAAAATCTATAAAATATGGATTTGCCGCTAGTTAGCTATTCGCTTTCTTAAAAAATATATTACGATAATATTATGAAAATGAAAATATAATATTTTATTAATATTTTATTCCAACTAACCATTGACAATGTAGAACGTTTGAGAGTAGGGCTTGCAGTTTTTATCACTATATGCTATAATTAATTTAATAATTTGTCATAAAAAAAATACTACTAAATAAAAATACTTTTTGCATGTTGTTCATATTCTAAGAAACCAATCAAATAAGCGCCTGACGAAATATGTATACAAAGTTTACAAAAGTTGCATTGAAAAAATTTAAATATTAGTTTATGGTAGGCATTTTGAGCCACATGTTGAAGATTAAAAACTAGAATAATATCTGTAATTTTTATGTAAAAATTCATAAAGTAGTATATACTGTTGCAACTTGTAAGTGAAATGAGTTACAATTGATAAACATGTCAGCATCACTTAAAGCGGCCACGTAGTAAAACGCTACTAGCAATGTTGTGATTCTGCTTAACGACGGGTATTGATACAGTAATAACCTAATATTTTATTCGGGTGTCTTCCTATCCTTTATAAAAAGTTGTATGTGAATTAAAAATAAATTTATTCGGAAAACGTCGTACAACGACAGTCTGCCAATCTGAACTTGGCCAGCGTGGTGACCGTTTGAACTTTCTCAATGCGATTGGGATAGCCTAGTAATGGGACAGATATGGGTTGCGATAATGATGTTAATGCTAACAATCAATTGATGATAACAATACTTACAGATGGTTAATGATACAGTTTCAAATCAGTTGCCATGATTACCTCATTGAATAAAGTATATATAATTATATGGGTGTGTGTATGTACACCGAAAAATAAATCTTGTATTTCTATTAATGTATTTTATTATAAACATTACACCGAAAAGGCAAAAAAATGTTTTTGCTTACATTGGCCTAATCAAATAAACAAATAATAATTGGCAGAAAGTATTGTAAAATTTCACATACGCCCGGTGTCTATAATGCGATAGATTCTTAAAATCGTAGATCAATCGTGTCACAATTCACAACATATCTTTGTTTATTGAAACGAAAATGCACTTAGAGTTCCTGTAGTATGACATTTAACCAGCAGTACGAGTATGATCTGTTATCCTGGTAACGTACCTACATGTAAGTATAAATATTATTTTATGAATAGAAAAATTAAATTGACAAATGCTTTACAAAGCATTCTCTCTCACCTTTGGGTAGGAACGCCAAAATACCAGCTCAATACATTTGTCGTACAAAAAGGCGCAGTCCGAGACATTATCGATCCACAAGTCACCGATAGGCTGGAACCTTTAAGCCTTAGAAGGGACATAGAACAGAGGTTCCTGTTATTTTTTTTCTAATAATATTAAAACGGTAAGTTTGTAGCCGTATTGAGGCGGCTTAGAATACTCCCCTAATCCCATGCTGGCAGAACAGGGTGTCGTAAGATGCGACAGAAGCCAGCCTGCTTCGTGGTAGGGCTTCGCGTATGGATTATATTATCAGTATTATTATTAAGTCATTAATATTATTACTCGTATTATTATCTTTCCGTGAAGCCTGCCTGGCTGGCTACCACCCTCCTGCTTGAGTCAGCCGCCAAACGACTCGTCGTGTTCCGGTTGGGGGCTTGAGCTCCAGTACTTGCTTTCTAACCTACTTCTCATTTCCTAGCCGACAACACATCAGTGATACCTTTGATCTTGCTGATGTCCATGGGCGACGGTGACCACTTACCATCAGGTGGTTCGTCGACCTTTTCGCACACACAAAAACTCACAAAATTCGTATAATGTAAAATTGAATACATTTTGTTTGCCACAATTTATTGTTTTCTCAGGTGTTCTCAAGTGTACGAATAAGAATGTCCCTGTAGCTCGGGACTAGAATACGAGCTACGGTATCCCTTGCCTGTCATAAGAGGCAACTAAAAGGGGACTTCCGGGGTTGCAAGCGGTAAGAGTGGGAGCTCGAACCGTCCGATTAGTGACTCCGAGACGGACTGAGCGCGACACGGGCATCGGGTTCAAAGGACTCCGGTTGCGTTCCATGAAGGTTTTCCTCTCGAAGAAAAAAATATAATTGCCTTTAAATACTGATCCCCGGATATAAATGAACAGATCCAACATGAACTCTTTGATGAACCAATAAATTTTAAATTGAACTCTCACTATCATACAATAAATCCACGATTGTCCGCAAAATCATAAAATTTTAGACATTCTTTCACACATCCGTATTTTTCAGTGGAATGCTAATTCTTCAAGCCGACTTCGCTTGCTATCGTGTATTATTGTTTAAGAGGTTTTGTTTTTTTATTTATCACAATTAGCTTTTGTTTTCTCACAATTAGCTTTTGTCTATCAACTTCCAGGTTTGCCTACATCTACCAAGGACATTTTTTATGTGTCTAGTCGACAAACGAGCAAACATGCCACCTGATGGTAAGAGGTCACTAACGTCCATGGATAGCAGTCACGATGCAAGTACCGTCGGGATTCAACCGATTTTGGTTTATAGCCCAGAGATCAACAGGAGGGACCTATGCCCTAGCCCCGTCCGCATGCTCACCAGGGTGCACAACGAACAAGGGATTTTGGACTCAAAAATGGATTGAGCCACATACACCCAGAGTAATGTTTAATTGAAATCCTTTAAAATGTTATTAAAGTATGGTGTAGAAGAAAACAACAAACTTGCTTAACTTTTATATTTCATCTTCAGTTTTATAACCAACTTTATTCCAGTTTAATCAATTTATTTATTGAAATGTTCCTCATTATTTATTTCTTAAAGACGTAGTAATAAGTCAGAGGTACGGGAAAACTGAGCTGCAGATAATTACTGAGAACAGATTCAAGGTTATCAAAGTAAATGCCAGTGGGATCGTACTTTTGCCGGAAGTTAATGTATTCGTGAGGCAGCAGTGTCTTCATAGCCCAGAGGAACTTTGCGTAGCGCTGTCTTTGGGGCAAGTTGCATCGGTCACAGGCCCTTATCACTGAATCTTGAATATATTCTAAAAATAAATTAAATTTCAGATTTATTGGGATATACGTACATACCTTAGGTGTCTTAATTTGCTCTAACTAGACTAAGTATATAGTTTTATTTGATATTTTTACACTTTAGGAACGCAATTAATTGACGCTCTAGGGACAGCATGATTTACTAGTAATGCCGATGTAGAACACTAATATTAGGAAAGTAATAGAAGTAATTAAAACCTACGTAATATCTGGTATAGGATTAAATATCTTAACCCCAAAATTAAACTTTTCATCCCGTATGGTGTTAAAGATATAAGAAATATAGTTTTCTATATAATGACAGCGACCCATTAGCGGCACACTCCAGAAAATGGATCTCTTCTTCTCCTCGTAATTGAGAATACCTAAAGCGTACTTTGCTTTACAATGGTAGAGCACTAGAGAAAAATAGTGATTTTCCTCTAGTGAGCGTTATCTAAGATATTTAATATTGATTGGAGATTCTTATTGCGCTGGATACCCTCCAAGATACATTCCATCTGCTATCAAACGATAACAGTATTAATTTTATTCGAATCTGATCAGCTGTTTATAAACTATTGATAAAGATACAACCTTTTGAACATATAATATATAAACAATTTATCAGTTAAAAGCTTTAAATTAACCACAAATTGATAAAACTGCCAAACATGGATATAACTTACTTTTATAGCTAGCAGCCAGTGAGCTACAGGGTGCTCTATCCAGATAACAATCGATGTAAGTTTGGAACACAGCCGGATCGGCTATGATCGCATCCACGTCGATATTGTCATTTTCCGTTTCGTAATAGAACGACTCTGCCGCAACCAAAGCCGCCACCGAAACCAGGATAAATACGTACTTCATGGTTATCTGAAGTAACACACAATTTAGAAAAAATAGCAATAAAAGAACGGAATGGAATCTCTACATAAAATATTCTTGGTAATTCTAATATAAGTATACGTGTCGGATTTGTGATATGAAGGCCAAAATATTTAATTTCTTATCTTCTGTCTGTCTAGTCCACGGATAGCACGGAACGGATAAATACTGTATTTGGCATATTTGTAACTTAATGGGTAATGTTTGTGCACTCCAGGAAGTTCTCGTCCTGAATGAGAGCGCAGGCGCATTGCTATTATGAGGTAGTAAGTTTTGGAACCCCGTGTCTGGTGGCTTGTTGCTCATAGCAGTGAACGCTTCTACCCAGTATTTTATAGTCTACCGTTCGGTATTAGTGCACGTCAGTTTCGGAAAGAAATCAGTAACATTGTTATAGTGAAAAAATAAACGATCAAACTCTTTCCTGCACCTGTCCGTCCCTTCACTCTGATAGTGGGTTGTCATTTTGAAACAGCCAAAGTGTCAACTGACACTGCGTTACTATATTGTATTGATAAATTAAAGGGTAACGTTTTTAACTGAACGGTGATTTCAAAATAATTTAGATATTACGTAAACGCATTTATGCACGTCATTATCTGCGTCTACTATTGTTTTTCGAAAATCGAATTGGATACGACTAGTTTTCAATATGAAAGTTTTATTTTCTCACTATGAAGCCTCTACGTAAATATATTTGGCAAGTTTAATCCAAACACAGATTCTATCAAGCTACAGGAAGTTTATAAATCTCTTCAAATGACCAATTGGTTATTATTTATGGTGCGTAGCATTATAGAGAAGTTATAACACATAGTGTAATACAATAGGACAGACATATGTAAGTGTTACGTGTTCAGTTATGTGTAATGACGTGTAAAGTATTATGTGTAAGCCCTCAAAATAAATAAGAATAAAAAAAAATTATAAGTTGCGATGCAAATGTTGATAGGCAACGGATACCCAGCCAGCTAGACTGGGTGAGCAAGTACAAAGCTTAATTTTACGTACCTCACAAAGCACCGGTAAAGCTAGCCAAGACAGGACAATTATAATACGCATTTGCGAGAAAGGGTTCTTTAAATACTTAATATCAAGGTTTTTTAATTACAAAAAAAATTCTAGAGAATTCAACGCCAATTTCAGATTAATCCTTATTTGCATTTATCTACGAAATCACTTGGACATTATTCGCAAATTTTTATTATGTTGTTTCATTGCTATACACACAAGTGCCTAACTGCATGGAGGTGTGTCTGCACATTAAATTTTTTGAATTAAGGATTTTGAAAATTGTAATGGAAGTAATGACTATTATTATATATATAGAAATAAAATACTTCGTACGTTGTCTGTCTGACGTGAGATATTAAATAGATGTAAATTAAACTAAACATATTTACCACTTACTTAAATGGTCAACATACAGATTATTTTATAATTTCATTTCTTCCCGTACACATGACATAAGAATGTATAGAGATGTAAAGAGTTAGTATTGTTTTGATTGCTTTTTGTAGCTATTACAAATAAAATGCGCCTATGGAATCGCTACCTAAGAAGTTTCACTTATAAAAAAAGAAAATCTGACCTAGTTTGGGTTCGCTTATATTTATTTAAGTTTTATTTCCCGAACCGAAGCCAGGTTGTTAACACTAGGATCGTTTTAGTTTTTTACTCATTTGTCATTCAAACCAAGACATCGAAAGGAATTGGAATACGAGTAATAATATGTTAAGAATAGTTGCTCAGCAACAATTATTTTGAATTTTAAACTGACGCACTGAAGAAAAATCGAAGTGTACCGAAGCAATAATCTAATTTTATATATCAACAACTGATGCAGGATATTGATAGAATTAGAACTTCGTAAATTTATAGGTATACAAAAAATAACATGAATAAGAGTGCGCAACGCCAGTTCCTCGTGCTTCAATAGAAATAAGGCAATTAGAATTATTCAAATTAGTAACTTAAACTTAACGTATTACTCAACACAACTTACTATGATTTTTGTGTATAATTTTAATATTACCCATTTACTCTTTTAGCATCGACCACAACCTCTTACCCTTGCCAAGGGCTGACTGGTAGAGAATGCCGGAGAATGAAGAATTAGGTAAATAAATAAATAAGTGCAGTTTCTCAGTGTGAGCTGGACAGATTGTGTACTCAATGCGAGGTTAATTTAATATTACGTTATATTACGTTTGAGGTTTAACATGGCGCTACATCTGAAATTGATCTACTACAGGGGAATCAATTTGATTGAAAACCATTGGGTGCCAGTAAACATAAATTTTAAATGTCTGTGCGTCTATATGTGCTTCTCGATAATGTTAGTTTTTCTTCGAATTGCTCGTGTTTCGTTTTGGTCGTATTAGTGTATACTACACATGAGTATTGCTGATAGTCAAACGCATTGTTAATACTATAGGATCAAGAATCAATACAGCTCGGTTCTGTTGTTCTATACGAGTATGAAAAATTAAATGATACAAGGTGAATAAAAAACCGTTTATTAGCACACAAAATATACATTTCACAACAAGTAAAATTAGCACTTTCATCTTAATCAACACGCTGTTGATAAAATCTTAATGGTAAGGAAATACACTGACGTGTTGTGGCCATGGTGACGCCTTACCGTGTAAATAGACTACTTTAATTAATAAATAATAAAATAAAACTTAAAAACGTCATTTATTTTGTGCTATCATAATTAAAGTTATATTATTATCGTGACATTTGTATAAATGTCTGCAAGAAATTTTGTTATTAACACAAAAAAAACAAATGTCATCTGGTTTGTGTCGTATACATATAACTTTAATAAACACATTCTTTAAAATAAAAAATGTACGAGTAAAATACAATAATATAAAATAATCTATACATATAATAAAATCTTAAACGATCGATTTATGTACATAAAGGAAATATGAGAAATTAGGGGTATTTATTAACGCAATAGAACCCAAAACAAGAGTTGTTCGAATTTTTGTCTGTTTGTCTGTACGTCTGTGCGTTTTTTCGCGCTAATCTCAGAAACGGCTACCCGATTCCGTTCTGATTTTCACTCATTTGTTGCAGTAAGTATTATTCTATACTTAAAGTTTGTTTTATTGCAATTCGTCCATAATTAAAAAAGTTATAAATAATATTGTAATTTGTAATTCATAGACCGACAAAAACCTAAGCGTCTTCTAAGCGTAACGCGTATCTTTTCTGACGCGAAGCGATGGCAATTTGCTAAAATAAAAAAAAAAGTGTTTTATAATTGCAATATATCGTAATGGTACAAATAAACGCTTTAATAAATTTAGTATTCCTCGTGGTTTACATGTCTAATTGGTATCCTAAAAAAAATTTTCGAACGCCTTTCTGTGCTCCCCATTGGGGTCCAGCTTTTGTACCAGCTCATTCCAGATCTCAGGCTGTTTGGTCATGAACGCGTGGATCACTATCCGCACAAGCTCCCGTTGTTTTGGACTGCATTTACCACAGAGGGTCTTCATGGCTTCAGGTATTTCCTCTGCAATATTAGTATTTAATTGAATGTCAAGCTTATAAACGCTAAGCAATTTTGTACCCTAATAACGAATATTTACGGTATTTAAACAAACAACGACTGAGAGGAAATTAAATTAGACGATATAAAAAAAAATATTTAAGTGTCAATATATGTATTCTTTCATTATTGTTTTAATCTCTTTATGACTGCTTTTTTAACTTTTATATATTATGTTTTTGTTTTTATTAGTACTTTCATTTAATTTTTAATTTCTTTTTTAGTTGTTGCCGCTGTAAGAGTTGAATAAACGTTTCTTCTCTTCAAACGTATCATGTGGAGGCACGACATGGAATGTGAAATAGAAAACTCGAAATATGGGGTGTACGGGACTCCGCCCATCGTTGGGTCCAAGCCAAATCCAAATCCATGACTCGTCTATTATTTAGCACTATAAGCAGGGAAGAATAGCTTGGACTTAAGTATATGTGGGGTTTCATTCTGACCACGACGTCCAGATATATACGGTTATAACCCAAAACACCGCTGCGCCGTATGATTTCGTTTTATAATTTATTATTATCAATCTCCAAACCACATTGCGTTGTTAGATAAGATATCTATCTATACATATAATAAAATTCTAACTGATCGCTTTCTGTACTTGAGGGATATATGAGAAAAACTATTATTAGCGGCCTTTATTAACGCAATAGAACCCAATAAAATAGTTATTAGAGTTTTTGTCTGTTTATCTGTATGCCTGTTTGATTGTACGTTTATGGGCGTTAATCTCAGAAACGTCTTAACCGATTTCGTTTTGGTTTTCACTAATGTATTGTAGTAAGCATCACTTAATAGTTTAAGTTCGTTTCATCTCATTCCGTCCATAAATAAAAAGTTATAAATTAATTTAAAATAATGTATGTAGGTACTATTTCTTGGCGTGTCCGAAACGAAGCGAGGGCAGTTTGCTAGTCTATACTAATATTATAAAGAGGAAAGCTTTGTATTTTTGTATGTTTGTAACAAATAAACTCCAAAACTACTCTGAACCGATTTTAAAAATTCTATCGCGAACGTTGCAATCTAATCATGTTATAAATATTACAGACGATTGTAGCTAGAAGAAAGGTGGGGAACAGTCATGCAAGTAGATAATCTACCATCATGTATCACCTAATTCTTTGAATTAAAGAAGCTTAGTCTCAATTATGGATGATGCAATTTTTACAACACAATAAAGAACGTCACGTCGTGGTTTTCTTATTAAATTAAGGGACATACGGAGCCGCTTATAATATTCCATAATGGATAATGACCCATCGTTTTTTTTCTTATTAAATTATAGAGCGGATAGATCTTTTTACATTACCCCACAATAAACAACGCGACGTGGTTTTCTTTTATTAAAGTAAGGATAGACAAGGAGCTTTGTAATATATTGCGTAAAGTAGACGTAGTTTTGGTAATAAGCGGGTTCATGTTTATAATAACTTACTTTTAAACTCAAATCCTTCTGGAGAGCACGGGCCCTGGTCCAGGAAGCACTTGCCATAATTTTTCAATGTACGGGGATTTTCAATTATTGGTTTGATATCAAAGTTGTCAAATGCTGGATCGTAGAATTCTTCGGGTACGGCCACAGCCGACGCAATAATCACACAGATAATTGTAACGGTTTTCATACTGTAAAAATAAGCAATTCTTGAATATTTGCAATATGATCATGTTTTTTTATGTTATATTATTATGATTGTTAACACTTTACACTTTAGATTTGCGTACTTCCGCTCCGATTTAACCGGAACGATTTTATTTGTAAGTAGCGTCTACTCGCAATTAATGAATAGTAATGTAATATTAACTAACCATTTTCTAAGTTACATTTCAACCATGTTCTCTGTGTACGCCTTATATCTACACAAATGTTATGGATAAGTTTCTCAGTAAGTGAATTGTAAAATTCTTAGTGAGAATAATAAAAATCTTAAACCATATATCACACGAAATTTTATAGTATTCTCAAACATCTTTCTAAGACCCTACCTTTGATTCTTTGAAGAATATTTAACGTAAATCATTGTCATATAGCTTAGCTTACATTAACTTCGTACTTTAAATTATATATATTACGAAATTATTAAATAACTTTTGATGACCTAATTTATAGTTATTAATTTAAAATATTGTATGACTGTTGTTATTTCTAATAAACAAAATGAAATAAAATACTTAACTGATAGCGCACTCTCTCGGGGCGGACGGTTCTTAATAAGGGACGTCGGATATATCCGAAACTAATCGGACGAATCCAACTAAACAACAACGTGAATAAAGCATTATATATAATAATCTTTATTTATGTATTCAGATACTGCAGAAACATTTAGAGTTAAAATAAATTAAATACAATAATATATACATATTTTTTACAAACAAGTATAATATACGTTAAGGGATATACTAATATAGGTTTCACATAAAAAATAACTAAAAACGTAAATTCCAGCCGACTGACAAGCTACTAGTAATCCCCTTATTACACTGCTATGATACGAACTTTAAAACATACGAACAGATAGAGTTCCTTTTTGCATGGAATCCTATAAAATAATCTAACGTTATGTTACCAATGACATAAGTTTATTGTCATGTACCTAACTCTTAAAATCTAACGATAACTTACTTTGATCGCATGTCGTCTCGCCCCTGTTATAATCACAACACTGGATCAATTATTATAAATCGATGTTGTTTTATATGGTTTTTATAGGAAAAAAGACCAAATTAATTTCAACAAAAATAATGAAATTGTGTTATTTTCGTAGGGTTTAAAAGAGTCGTAAAATATGAAAATTAATGCTTTACGTCTGCAAAAATAATCCTTAAGTTGATTTAAATACCTAACCTATTAGCATCAAGACGACGGTGTTAGTATTGCTGTACAGTGAAATATTATCAGCTTAACATCCACCAAAATATTATATAAAATATTTCTTGTATATGCACGAAGCTGTTATTCCTAGGGTCATGATTCAAATTTCGTACTTAGGCAGCCACGTCGCTTACTTACACAGCTTCAGCACTCAGCTTACGGGAAGTTTAGAAAGGCGCAAAAATGAATTTGATATTTTTGATTTCATTCCTAAATATTTTACATAACCTACTTGTCCATATTATTTTCAGTCCATAAAGATAGATGTACTTTGTGTCTTTTACTTCAATATAACCGTGTTTACTTCACTATAACCCATAGATTTTCTTTATTGGAGAGCAGCTATAAAAAGACTTTATTTATTTAATAAGTATTTTTTGTGAAATAAAAAATTGAATAAATTTATGTCATCAGTAAATTCAAGCGTGAGTGAGTTCACATAGAGGAACTCATCGAACTAAAACAAAAGAGTCCAAACAAAATATCTATAATACTCTCATACCCTATCATACCCTTACCAGTAGATCCTTGTCATCAGGTAACATCGACAAACTCATCGGAGCAAAACAAAAACCTAACCTATCATAAAAAGTTAATCCAAATACGAGACGATAGTATTTTCGTTGCATTTGTTACTTACGAAAAAAATCAACTTCCTTTGATCGTAACAGTTTATAAATTTTATATAGAATGGATATTTGATATAATTGACAGCTATTGCTGTTGTCGGAATTTGTTTAGTTTTGTGTTACTAGTATATGTATAATAACGGTATATCTATACTAATATAATAAAGAGGAAACCTTTGTATTTTTGTATTCTTGTAAGGAATAAACTCAAAAACTACTGAACAGATTTTAAAAATTATTTCACCATTAGAATGCTACATTACCTCTGAATAAAATTTTCTTAAAAATTTCTTTCATCGTATACGCTGCGGAAACTATTGATGATAGCAAAAAAAACGTTCTACAATATTAGAGAACATATCAATATCTACAAATAATTTCGCGATACTCTATGTCCAACTATTGTAGTTATGTCACTATAACCACTTTTCACATTTTAAAAGCTGACCAAAATCACACCATGATAACCATACCGTCGTATTAATCCTTATCCAAATAAATCATTTCATATTCAAAACTACACAATTTTTTGAATTACTCAAATCGGACATTCCGCTCAGAAGATTTTACGAATTCAGGAAAATAAACACCGCCGCCGCCCCCGCACATTGACCAGTGTGGCCCCCCGCAAAGCAACCGTAGCGTAGGCCGGCGGACAAAGCGACGAGGGAAGGGGCACGAATATGTCCTTTATAAAGGTAAAATTATAGATACATCTCAAAATGTAATGTAAAAGTACACCCTGTGAAGTCCGGGCGGACCGCTAGTATAAAATATTCATGTTAGTGCTTCAGTAAATAATAATATATTTTTTTTTTGTTTTGTTTGATTTTCATTTAAAGGTTTTGTTTTTTTTTTGTTTTGTTTGCTTTTCGTTTAAAGGTTGATTTTGAATTAATTTAGTATTTAATTTTGTATTTTTCCATTGACCAAACAAATTTATGTTCTTCTCTTACATAAGTATTAATACTTGTTTAGATGGGGTTAGGGGAAAGTAGGGGATCCTGGGGTGAAAATGGGGAGGCAGAATTTGGACTACTGTAGAGTGAAGTAGAATTGTATTATAACCATCGAAAAATGTATATGAAAACATAAATATACCTTGAATACATTTCACTCTTTGTTTGTATAGCTAATATTTTACGAGAAGCTCTTTATTCCTAGCTATTTCCACATTAGATAGTTTAATAGTAGTGTTATCGAAATTAAATGAGCTTTTGGTGAATGAAAACTTCATGAGAAAACCTGCATACCTGAGTTCTCCATATTGCTATTAACGTCTGTTAACCCTCACTTGAGCTTCATTCTGAGTGTTGTACGTTGTGATGAAGTTTAATGACTCCAAACATCATGTCTAGTACCCGAAATACTGAACAATATATCAAATATATAATTCTGATAACTAATGAATGAACTCCAGTTTTACCTAAATAATTATAAAATTTTGAAGTTATTTGTTTATAAATGAAGACATTTTGATTCATTATCATTAAAGTAGGTTTAATGAATTTTCCGTAAAAGATGACGGATCATTATGGCCGGAAAAGCTAGTCGGTGCATGGCGTCACCTACGACAGTTGTTAATGTCAGCGATATTTTTAATTTTTTTGAAACTAAAAAAACATTCATAAGTGATGTAAACTTGCAAAACAATTATTTTATATTTCAATTGATAAAATTAGAGTGTCAAATTTACTTTTAAAAATAAAATCAATAATTAAGTTTAACATGCCATATGTATCACCTAAATATGATCAAGTGTTTTCAGAATTATTGTCTTTTTGTCGGCGTTTTATTGTGCGCGATATAATTTCGAAAATATACTATATGCATTTTGTTCAAAGTATTTCGAATTGTAGAGAATTCTTTAACCTGGTTTCTATAAGAGTTACAAAGTTGCGGTCTTAAACGTGTACCCAAGCATAATCATTTATAAAAACTAAATATTATTATCCTGTATATTATTACATACTTATACAATACTTGCAAATGCCCTCGCTTCGCTTCAGAAAACCTACCTTAGGCTTAGAATAAGCACCTGCATTGTTTTAGGATTGGGTTTTTGTTGTTGTTAATTAGAAATACATATATTCATTTGTAACTATTTTATTTATGGACAGATTAAAATGAAAAGAAATATAAAACCGTAACGAAATATAATAAATATCGTAACCGTACAAGCCGCTTCTGAAATTAGCGGGAACAAACGCACAGACAAACAGACAAAAATTTTAACAACTGTATTTTGGGGTCTATTGCATTAATAAATCCTCTAATAGTTGTTTTTCTCATATATATTGTTATATACATAGATAGATTAACCAACCTCTAAAACACTTAATTTATGAAACGCCTGAATGAATGAACAACAAATTTTATTACCTGCGTTTTAGTAGATTTTATAAATGATAAATAAGGCACTCCTAACTTAAAATATGTTAAGCAGCATACTGGTAGGTAGTTCTGCTAAGGATTATTTTGCACCACATCACCACCACAATTAAGTATTTTTTTGTACACTCAAATTCTAATTTATTTATTTGCTTGAAGTGTTGTCTCAAAGTAAATCTATGTCCACCACAATCCACCTATTTAATCATGCATAATTTTTATTCCTTGATACACTCATTATATACTCATTATAATGTTAAAAAAAATATGTAATAAAGAATGTAAAATATAATGGAAAATAATAAGCGCAAGTATAATTGTGTCAGCAAATACGATAATGTGTATTATTGCTCTTTCAATCTAAATGGCGTTTCTAAAAACCGCTATAAAAACTTTGTATAACAAATCAAAAGGAATATTTCCAATATCTTTTACCATTTGAAGACGCTAAATATCTCGATTTTAAATTAAAAAATGTGTTGGATAATAAAGCTCATTGCTAATGTATCAAACTTTTTAAAATTATCTACAAGACAGAGAAGTTCACTTCAGTTAAGTTATTAGTGTCAATATATCAAGCCTATATCATTGCATACATTTTAAATAAAACACAACGACTTTCATTGTATACTTTCATGCCACCAGACATACAAGGTATCCTAACATTGGTGTGTGAATGTAAATATAATTTACAAATGCCACATAAGAAACATACACATACAAAACGATGGACCTTTTATGATTATTAATTTTATGTAAATATATATGCAATAGCCGAAAAACGAGCAGAGAGTCTCTCTGACTACTGGAAAGAATATTTGTCGACCCCAAAACCCATTTGGTAGTGACCCTGCCAGCCGAGCGAGGGGTCCCGGATTCCATTCCCGGCCGGGGCACACATTTATGTGACAGATAAATGTTTGTTCTGGGGTCATGTGTGTTTGTGATGTCATATTTGTGTGTGTCCATAGCACCCGCAACACAGGTAATCCTAGTGCAGGGGTGTGAGTGTGTAAACTTTAAAGTTAAAGTTAAATAAATATTTCACAGTTGGTTGGAGAAGAAGAGTGGTAGTCAAGGATGAAAAGAACCCAACTACTAGTACCGCCTGGATTAAATTAGTCGGTATTGATCCCGGTGACTACAACAAGAGGCACCGTTTGTCATAGCTTCATCCGTTGTTTAGAATGCACCACGACCAAAGGAGGCCCGACTTGGGACACACGGGGGATGGACCCCAATACATCCCAGACTTTTTCATGTAACCAGTTGATAAACGAACTACTTACTTTGCCCACGAACTCTTTACTTCTCAAATACTTCTATATTTCAAAGTAAATAAAAATCTTTTAAGTAACAGGTACTAAATATTATATTTCCAGGGTTTCAGTAAAACTAAAAAATAAAAACAACTGCATAATAACACTATGTTATACTTAATGAACGTATAAGTTACTATGTCAAAAACATGACCACCCAATGTGATGTAGAACAGACCTTTTCAATGTTTAACTTTAGTTTAATTTAGAATCCGAAAACTATTTCCATAAAAACGTAGTTTAATCGGTAGCGCTCAAGAATTTGTTAAAGGCATCTGTGTACTCCCCTTTAGGGTCTACGTTTTGTACTAGCTCATTCCAGAGCTGTGGCTGCTTCTCTTTGAACGCGTGGATCACTTTGCGTACGAGCTGACGTTGTTTTGGGGTGCACTTTGCACAGCTGGTCCTTACGGCTTCAGGCATTACCCCTGTAAGATAATTAATTATTAGTAACTTGTTATAAATATATGTCGCATGATGTTACGGCCTTAAGCGTAGGGACTAGGCACCTTAAATTTTTTACTATTGAGAGACAATCAAATTTGGATGAGATCATGTATGTTTTAACACTAAATAATAATAATAAAGCTAAACTGACTGCACCAAGTTTTTGACTCAGTAAAACGAGTAACTCATTTTGATTAGATGTGTAAAAATGTATACTGAACTTAAGTTTGACTTATGTAACAGTATTCCCATATTCTAAATTTAGAGCTCATGTCAAAAGCAGAGATGTTATGGAGCTACGTAACCGTAACCAGATATCCGAAATAAAAATATATCGAAAACCGTAACTGAATCCGATAAAAAAGTTACGGGTAATTTCATCGTTTCGCGTCGTTCTCATTTTAGACAGTTTTTAATACTTATTTTGTTTTTTCTGTGATTATAATACCACATAAAATCTAGAAACAAAGTCAAACTTTGTAAATACATTATATATTTTTTCCAAGTCGTAAATCATCTAATATCCCTAACCGAAATTATCGGAAACAATCGGATAATTTCATATCCATAACCGTAACCGAAACCGGTAAAATGTTATTCATATATTCGTATCCTTATCCGAATCCGAAATTTCATATCCATAACATTCCCAGTCAAAAACATTGTTCTAAGGGAAGAGATTGTAAACATGTTAAATATTTCATAGACAAAAGTTTTTGAAAATTAGTTTAAAATTTATTATATGTAGTGCGTAATTGTTTCTATAATTGTGAGATGAAATTATTATGTTTATGAGGTTTTCAAAGTCAAGATCTTTCTTTGGAGTACTTTCGCTTCGCTAAGTACTCATAGATACAAAAGCTTAATTGTATAAAAAATATTATCCGATTCTAAATCAGTATAAGCGATCAGGATGTGTTTGAAAGTAATACCAGTAAATACATATTATTATATTAAAGTCATATAAAAGGCAATATTAGCATTTCAAGTTTTTAGGTCATGTTAACATTTTACAATCCTTAAGTTAAATTAAAAAGTAATACGACATAATCATTTATTAAAATAACGATGTTAAAATAACTTTTGTTAGTCTTCGATTATAACTATTCTACTAAAAGTCAATATTACTAATTAATTTTATAAAATAACTAGTTACTCCGGCGGTATATGTTATTCTGTAATATATATTATTATTATTTTTTTAATAAATAAACAATTTTATGCACTAGGATTCCCTGTGTTGCAGGTGGTATGGACACATATACACATATATGACATCACAAAACCCATGACCCGAGAACAAACATTTATCTGTCACATAAATGTCGCTCGGCAGGCAGGTTCACTACCAACTAGGCTATGGGGTCGTATAAAAAAAGTTAAATTACATATGCCAAGTAAAAGCTCTCTAGAAGCAAAATTCGATCGCTTTTTAATAAATTCATTAGGCAACGCGCTTTCAACATCAGTTTACAATTTAGCAACGTCCTATGTAATTACGTAAAACCACTTAACGATTACACTCTGTATATAAAGATATTGAGCTACTTACGCTTAAAGTCTGATCCTTCAGGTGTGCACGGACCCTGGTCCAGGAAGCATTTGCCATAGTTTTTCAACACGCGGGGATTTTCAACCAATTCCGTTACATCGAAGTTGTCGTATGCAGGGTTATAAGTGTCTTCGGGGAAGGCGACCACCGCTGCGACCACCGCGCACAGAACTACGATGGTCTTCATACTGTTCAATAAAAAAATGTATTAAATTTTATTTAGGACAATTAGGACTGCCTAATTGTCCTAGGGCTGGATTTCTGTTATGTGAAATGCACGTTGACCAAACGCGCGTCACCTGCTCAAACACGAGTATAAGAACTCTTAGTGATGTTTTCTTCGAAAAAGTGTCGACTTATTTAAAATAGGTAGATAATTTTTGAGATTTTTGAAATATTACACTTATATTATTATATATATTAATACCAGTCTCGAATTTACATTCTCGAAGCGAATTACTTTTAAACTACTAATTTACCACTGCTTAGTAAATGTAATACCGGGTGCTTGAGCCATATTTGCAATCACTTTTAAGATATATTTGCGATCACTACTAAGTTGCATTGGCGATCACTTTTAAGTTTATAGTTTGCATAATTTTTTTTTACTAAATTTTGTATTATAATTGTAAAACACTGGAATAACAAAAATATTTCAGTACTAAAAAGATGTTCCAAGACACTGAATATTTAAAAATACATTTTCTGCAAAACTAAAATATAATCACGACCATTAAGATCATAACGAGATATAAACTTATTAAAACATATGGTACTTTATCTAGACGCCGTATAGTGGCCGATAAGAAAAATAATATGCAATTTACTTACTTGAAAGTATCTCGTCTCCCGTCTGTTACAACACTGGCTCAATTGGCATCTGACAATCTTTTATATGAATGTTACAGGAAAATTTGACCGTACGATCGGCATACTGCATGAATCTCTACGATTTTAGTAGGGCTGTCGACTAGAGTTTATTACCTTACTTCAACCTAATAGCGACTCATAAGGCACGGATATCTCCTCGTAATTCAACAAACTTGAAGCGTAGTCCACAGCGCCGTTCTTCTCTCGATTAGTGGGTGGGTTTGGATTAATTTAAATTTTCTCCCCTATGCTTGCGACAAAGTTTAACTATTTTTACCTAGCAATAACTAATCAGGTTGACGACTTAACGTGCTGTCATAAAGCAGAATCGACCAAATTTTTTTCTCTTAGCGGTCACCCATTCAAAAATTGACCGCGGCTAACTCAGCGATCACTTACGAGCGTCAGAGGCCTTTGGAGTTTGAAGGCTATTTTAAAATATACCAGCTGCCCATCCCGAATACGATCATGTTAAACAATGCATTATTATACATATATAAACATAAAATGTGCTTTTTCCGATATAATGAGGTAAATGATAATGGTAAAAGATTTTTTTTAAATAAGTTCTATCGCTACTATGTTTACCCTTCGCATATACACAAACTTACATAATTCGCACTCTCCCTTAATAATATTAGTAGAAATTTTAAATGGGAAGCTATTACAGATTAACATTAACACACATTAACAGATTAACTTTAAACATTACAGATTAATACATATATATACAGAGTAATATATATATATTATAAATAAAAATCAAGGCATCCAGTAAATTCGGTATTCACTCGATATTTCACCCATTATTCAAAGACATCACAAAAGATAATTATTCGCATATTCGTACCATGTATGTGTGCAATGAAACTGCTTAATTAGACCATCACACATTTTTGTACTCACATTCACTCATTCGTAATGGAAAAGTTGTGTTAAGGTCATAAATCAAATAATAATGATATACGAGGTAAATGCGAGAACCCTGGCCTAGAGCAAATATTGCAGCTCAGCAGATCGAAGTCTGCAGACGTGATTTATTAAAAAAATATATAATAATACGCAAAATATACGTGTAAATGTATGTTTTAATAAGATGAGACTAGCTTAGACGTGATAATGAAATGTTTCAATACCACTTAGGTATTACAAAATATGTAATATTTGGGATTTCGTGTACTATGATAAAATCAACTAATAATAATAACCAAAAATAGGTGTACGTATTGTGTTACACAAATGTACTATTATGAAAATTACGTACATATATTTCAATCGATATGCACTTAAAGGATTTGCTTGGAATAATTTTCTATATTATTAGTGTATGTAATGTATTCTTATATTTCTCTTTTCATCTATCTATTTAAATATTGGATTTCGTTATGAGACATATAAGTAAGTATATTTTTTTCACTTATTGGCTCAGTTTCTTAGGTAAGCGAGGGTGATAAGTCACTGGTCAATTTTCGTTAATTTTCTTGGATATTCTTTATACTGTATGAAAATAAACATAGACAATAAATGCCTTTTAATTCTTCACAACGTAAATATATCACATAACGTACTTCGGTAATATTTATTTGATTTTAAATTTTCTTATTAACCACCCAAATATAACCTTCGAAATTGGAATGTATTTATTAATAGTATACTAGTTTAGTTACCAACCTACGCTTCGCTTCAGAAAAGTTTACGTAAGTTTACGTAAGCCTTACGTTTAAAATTAGCACCCGCGTTATTTTAAGAAAGAACTTTGTAGGAGTTTTAAGAATTTAAAAACATATTATTTACTCGCAAACCGCTATCGCTTATGAAGGTTTGATTTTTACATTAAATGTTCATTAATTCCCCACGCCGTGCATATTTCATGCAACCTTCTACCGAAATAATAAGCATAAATAATATCATCTTTAGAAGTATGAAAGCTATACACTTAAATAACAGTCATAAATATCCAATATCAGAGAGCAATCAATCGTTTGTGACAAATATTTGATGGATACATTTAATTACCAGATAAGGTCTTAAATACGGTCGTGTCACTGAATCCATGACTGCTTCAATTAAATATTCAGTAATGGAAGCAAGTATGGCTTGCTTATGTATATAATTTGATACCTACATGAATAAATTGACTTGATTTGAATTGTTGTTCGATACTTTCGGAGATAAAATAAATAATGTTTTCGATCCACAAGTTTTTATATCCTATTATATTTTATACCCTCTATAGTATATGCACATATTCGATAGAAATAATACATTGTGTCCTGTATACCGGTAGAGTAGTTAGTTGTTTACTGGTCAGTGGGTGGTGAGGATAGTCGTCGAATGGAGAGTCATATATGATGACCAAAGCCAATTTAGTCAAGGGCCATGGTACAGATCGGACGTGTGCCTGGGCTCGTAGCTGTTTTCAGTAGTGACCTCGTGAGTAACAGTTCCTAGTGTCATGTTAAAGTATGTATATTACACCTTTGAATGTCACATGTCCAGAGGCATAATCTAGTACGCTAAAATGCCGTGGCCGAAGGCAAAAAATCGTCAATTAAAATACGCTCCGATCAATAATAATATAATGTGAACTGCATGCGAACATAGACAACTTGAAAATCTCTAATTATATGAGATAAAGATTATTATGAACTTCTTTTTGTTTTATTATAACATTATACACTAAAAGAGTTAATAAATCATCACATTAAATTTTATTTATAAGAATCGATATCATATAATGTATTCAAACGCGGCTATGATAATAACGTTTTTTTGTTTGGAAATATTCTTGAGGACCGGTCTTTTTGTACGTCTGACTTCTATCGACTAAATCCCCTTGATAACTACTGACACCATTATATATTCTTTATATTTCCGGATATTTGGGTTTATAGAGTGAACGCATTACCTCGTAAATAATATATTGGATCGTCCCAGGGACTATACTCACTGTATCCTACATTGTGACTGCCTTGCAAAAGGCAGTAACTCCAGAACAAATTTCTGGATATATCCAGAACCCCCAGAAGCACCTGATTATAACCAGAAAAAACACAGGTACGAAAATACCTCAGACACCTAACCGTACCAGATACAAAAGTCCGTTTTTACTTTTGATGTTCAGACACAAGGACAGATCCAGACGGACAATTTAAACGACCTGCTCTCTCCGTGTCAGCAACGTGCATGTCCTGCCGGACTGTTTCCTTCATTACATTTTCGCAGGAAGAGACCTGTCTTTTAAACAGCGTTCAAAGTGTTCAAATAGAATACTTCCTTCCTTCACTACCCGCTCGATGCGAGAATCTATGTGGCATCACTGGGTTTCAAGTTCCATAATACCTGAGCACCTATATTGTGAATCGGGGGAACAAATGCTCCGGTTTCGGTGGTCCAGGAAAAAGTCGGGTATCGCTGTTGAGCGTGGTATCTTATCATGCCCCCTTTACCTTGCTCGAAAACAATTAAGCGCGCGTATGAGCGACTGCACCACCTCCCAAGGAGCGTTGCTGTGAAACTGATATCCCTCAGTCCGTGATTTTCTGTTACCCTCCTCATAAATCAACCGCAAAATGTTTTAGCGTGTTTCGGTTGCTAGCAAGCTTGTTAATTAGCAGGTTTACCGCTGGCTTTATTGATAGCGCGTCTTTAAAGCCTCTCAGCCGACTACGTGCACTACATGGCCCATGTGCTTGCTTATCGATTTGTACCAAAAAATGGAGGAAGTGCGTGTAGAGGCACGAATCCCTTTAGTGATCATATTCCACGCCAATTAGACTAGATACGAGGGGGTGTATCTCCGCGACCATAAATAAGGCGCTTTTCGGATTCGTATTGGTGGATGGGATTATTCATTCACTTTTATCGTTGCTACCATTTTACACCAGCATTAATCATTCGTGTGACATAGCAAGAGTAATGAATTCATTAAATTAGTATTAATTTACTTTGCAACAATCCGCAAACACAATGTATGATGGTATATATTTGTATACCAACACGTGTTTCGGAGCGAAACGTGTTAGTATAGAAATATATACCATCATACATTGTGTTTGCGGATTGTTGCAAAGTAAATTAATACTAATTTAATACAATGAATTTCCGCAAAGTAACGCCTGATACTACCAACAATAATAAATTTTTAAATATTATTATGTTAAAAGCTTGCATTTGCCTGCGATTATGTTAACATTTCGTTTCTCGCCTTCCAGCAACATTGATTTGATCGTTCACTGATGAATAAGTTATGTGAACAATCATGTGTTTATAACCACATATATGATTTTGCCGCGGCTTCGTCCGTAGTTTTTTTTTCATATAAACCTACCAATGAAGCATGTATAGGGGTTTATCCGAGTCGTCGATCGGTAGCTCAAGGTTGCACATCTTCATATATAGAGAGTAATATTACACCACGCTAGCAAATTGGTCATATTTAAATCTGCAGATTAAAGGAAATTATCGACATAGCTCGTTTAATTAATGAGCTGAAGTGGCAATGGTTAATCTATTTCACTTGAAAAACTTATAACTATAGAAAAAAAGTGCATACTGTACACAAATATTTAAATTATATGTTTCTTATTAACGTTACATTCAAGTTCAATTCAAAATCAAAATCATTTAGGTATTTTGTAAATACACTTATGCACGTAATTTTTTGCTTCTATTACTATTTGGAAAAGGTGCTTTAACAATGAGGAGAAAAAACGGCAAAATAAACTCCTTAGCACATCTTTTAAAATAACACATGGCAATTACAAAGTAAGTTTAAACCTACGCGGATTTGGTTTCGACACTGTTATTTCGTGTCGTCCTTTTCATTGATATATTCATCTATACCATAATACCCTTTACCTATAATCTAACGCGTTGCTTAAAAGATCCAATAGGTAATACACCTATCAAATTTGGAACCGTATTGTTACACACTCATACCCCCGCACTAGGACTAGGGTTCCCTGTGTGTGTGACTGTGGTATAGACATACATAAATATTTATCCCATTTATCATGGTATGGACACGTAATGCGTAAGGAGGAATGTCATGTGACGAGAAGAATGCTAAGAATGGATATAAGGGAAGGGGAAGACCGAAGAAGAGATAGATGGACAGTGTGGAAGACGATATGAATCTTTGAAAGATATGATTAAGGATGTTAGCACTGAGATGACGAAAAATAGAGATATATGGAAGAAAAGGATACACTGTGCAGACCCGAAGTGATTGGGATGAGGGCTGGGAAATGAATGATGACAAACACCCATGACCCGAGAACAAACATTTATCTGTCACATAAATATCTGCCCCGGCTGGGAATCGAACCCAGGACCCCTCACTCGGCAAGCAGGGTCACTACCAACTGGGTTATGGGGTCGTCGTCATTTAATTGTATAATTTCAATTATAAGCTTACAATGTAGCAAACTGTAGTTTATATTTCAATGGCAGTTACATAGCACCATTCCCTAGTCAACTTAAAAGATGATGTAAATTTATTTATGCCAAAATAAAAAAATTCATCATTATGATTGTTTATCAAATTATATAAAAAGATTAAAGTTATGTATGAGCTCATTTATTGTTATTCAGATTATTACAGTATGCAAAAGATCATATAAAAAATTCATTTAGTACTGCTGTGTAAATTAACCCTAGCATAAAAAGCCAAATTTGTCCCACATTAACTCTGGATTAAGATAATTATAGTATTTCCATTCGAAATAGGAACTACCATATCTTTTTTTATGTTAATAACCAACAAACAAGCAGACGAGCCACCTGATGGTAAGTGACCACCGTCGCCAATGGATATTAGCAAGACCAAAGGTATCACTGATGCGTTGTCGGCCAGGAAATGAGAAGAAAGTTAAAAAGCGTGTACTGGCTCTTAAACCTCCAGCCGGAACACGACGAGTCGTTTGGCGACTGACTCAAGCAGAGGGTGGTAGCTAGCCAGGCAGGCTTCACGGAAAGATAATAATACCAGTAATTATTATTACTGGTATAATATTTTAATCACTTAAAAATAATACTGATAATATAATCCATACGCGAAGCTCTACCACCAAGCAGGCTGGCTTCTGTTGCCTTTTACGACACCCTGTTCTGCCAGCATGGGATTGGGGGGAGTATTCTAAGCCGCCCCAATACAGCTAATCTTAATCTCTAGCTCATAAATCTTTAAAACACATTATTAAAATATTAATATTAGTTCCGAATTACCTTATTATTATCATCGGGGATAACATAAATAAAAAGAACTCTCTTCTACATAGGTACTACGTAGGTACATTATATGGAAATATCCACTAAAATTCAGTATGTAGCCTTCCATCAAGTTAAAATCTTTCCAATTAATTCCATTCACGATGCAAACATTATATATTTCCTCATATCTAAATTTAGTTCTAAGTATCGTGGTAAATTCATAATAATTTTGTTAAATGTTATTATGTTGTATAAGTGTGTTGTCTGGATACAAATAAGTATAGGCCGACACATCAGTTAAGCATGTTTTATTCTTGTAGTTAGGTAAATAAATATATTTCAAACTAAACGCGTTCTTCGTAAACCACAGCCTTGTAGCATGTGTTATTTCTGCTAAGGAAACATTAGCTACTGACGTTTATGTGTGAACAATTGATTCACAGTTTGAAGCAATTTTTCTATCGTGTTTGATTTGATTGATGATCTTGTTGATTCGCAACCGCCGTTGATGACAGCCTCCATTAAATTCGCTTTCTGAAATGTTATCTTATTATCTGATAAATACCTGTTTCGTGTTATTGTTCTTAGTATCTAAAGCGTATTAATGTACTAGTTATTAAGTTTATTATCCTATTACGGAACCTTACATTAAATGTTTATTCATTCACATCCTCGCACTAGGATTCCCTATGTCGTGGGTGGCATGGACATACACAAATATGGGGTCACAAACGCTCATGACCCGAGAGCAAATATTTGTCTTATTACATGTCTGCCCCGTCTACAAATACAACCCTCTCACTCGGCAGACAGCGTCACTACGAACTATCCAACAGGGTCGTTCAAGCATTAAATCGAAGAATATTTATTTGGAAAATTTCTATTTTACTAATTTCGTCTTTTCATTGATTTGGCACCTGATTACCTAGTGTAAAGTGGTCACCGTTTGAAAAGAACCAACGAATCGTGCCCAATCAAATGAAATATATCATAAATGTATTTCTGTTTCTAAGCACGGAGATTGAATGCGTCGTAATCTAGATGTTAGTTGTGTGGTCAATCAGCACAACGCCTTTGAATTATCAAATGGAGATCTTCCAGCTGATCGGTATTTATGCTCGGGAAACGGGCGTACTGTAATCTTTCCTTGTTATGAATTGATATGTGCAAGTAATGTAAAAAATCTTGATAGCGGAATTTAGGAATCCTGTGGCACTTAATATTATCATTTAGTGGTATGACACCATAAACCAAAACACAAGGTAACTTAATGTCTTGTTTCTTGTTAAAATAGTGAGTGTCAGTAATGATCCTACCTAAAACAATAGTAGGATTTAACTTGTTATAAATTTAAATTCCTGATTTTAGGGGATTTCCTTTTTTTAATATTCTACAGGATTTCATTAGTATGTGTTTGTGCAGTTATTCATAACTAGGTACCCGATCAAATTTTAATCCACATTATTATTGTTAGGGCGTTTCGGCAAACGTGATCATTGCATTTTCAAATAAAAACCACACCAGAAACAGATGATGCTTGTATTTATCAGACGTTTTATAATTTTTTCACGGTTACCCCAAGCACTGCATATCCTCTTTAACTTACTCTGACTATCGGTGATAACTGTTTTTGATATTATCGCGTTCAGATTTTATATGTATAACTATGTTTATAGATAAGAGATTTAACAGAAGAACATAAAATTATTGTATTTATTAGAAGATCGTCTCTAACAAACAAACAAATATATAAAATATTTATTTTACTGCCGCATTTTCTGACAGTTCGTTTCCTTAAAATCCATTTATCATACGAAACAAAGTGACGTATTTAGTACTTACTCGACAAAGTATTGTAGGTAGATTGTAATAGTATAGCAATTAATCTTCCAATGACCACTAAGTAAACTATTCGGTTTTATTAGAAAAATTAAAATTTTAATACCGATGATTTAAAAAAAAATAATTACTTCACTTAATTGTAAAAAACTAAATCAGAGACAGACGGACAGACAGGTATATATCTCTTTAAACAGCTACATAGTCTCAAAAGCTACTTCAAAGATTTTCTTGTCGTTTTGAATTACACAGTGAATTAAATAATGTGAACATCTGGAATTAGATGAACTTTAAATTAAAAGGTTACAGTACATTCGTGCTATAACTTAGTTCACCATGACGATATTTATTTCATCTGTAATGTTTATTTATTTAACTTATTCCTCTAACAACATTCCATAATTTATATTGTTTAACACAACGCTGAACAAAAATAATTAATAAAATAACTATTTCTGACAGTTCAGTAAATAATTAATAAAATAATTAAAAACATTTCATATTCATATATTACAAACAATGACAACCGATTAAAAATACAATTACATAACCTATTAATAATAGAAATGAATGGATGGTAATGAATTAACTCACTGGTTTACATAACCCATAAATAATAGAAAACTAATACTATTATGTCAAACACACACATATAGAAAGAAAGTATTAAATATGGCTGCCTAAGTAATGCGAAAATATTTTTTTTATAATAACCAGAAGATCTATCTATCTATATGATATATAGCTTATCATTTGTTCAATCACATGTTCTTCCTACGTACAAATTTTCATCGAGAGCAGTCAAGATGTTTTTGAAGTATAAAAGGACATACAGACAGACAAAAATTTAGAAAAAGGTAGTACCTACATGGGTTCAGAGAGTCATAAAACAAATAATTATCTCAAAATATGCCAATAAAATTATATGTACAGACAAAGCTAATAGTAATAAATAGTACCATTAAATATTTCATATAACTTTAACATAATGTAGAACCATATATAGACTTAAAATGATTTCTGAACAGGTTTTCAGTGTAACTTACAAGTCAAGCCATGTCTTATTTATAGCCAAAGAAAATTTTGTACAATTAGTAGGTAGATTTTGAGTTAAAATGATTTAGTACTTAAAAATAACATGTCTCTCCAATTCTTTTTATCTATTTCAATTTTGCAACCGCCAATTATAGCTGCGTTATTTTAGCTTGAAAGATATAGTAGGCTTTATTAAAACATAAATTAAAAAAAATCGCAGCCTAACAATGTTAATACGCTCTTATCGGAATTGTCACCAAAAACATGTCTGATAATCTTGAACTATGACACCTAGTAGCCCGATTTATTTTATTTTTGTAACTTGATGTAAAATCGTTCGTATCTGCGTCCAAACTAGCTCGATTGGGTTCGCAGTAATAATAGCGGCAAATATCCGCTCCAAAGACCATTTGTCCGAGGACATAAATCATATTCACAAATATTTATATATCTTGTTACGGTAGATTCGACCGTGCTGCCAATTACATATTGTTAACAATTCCAGTTTTCCTGTGTGATTTACAGCATTGTCTATAACTAGAACCGCAATGTATTTTAATAACAATACATAGCAAATTTGCCCACTTTAATTAATTTCAATGTAGGTATTATTGATAATTAAAAATATATAGCGTACTTATAACTTTTTATCATACCGGAATCGGTATACAGAGTGAAAACATTTGCTGATATAATTTTTTCTAAGTTTGTCATTAAAGTCTGTAAATTAAGTCTATGATAATGTGGACAGACACGACAGATTAGTTTTATTTAATGATGCTGCTGGGGAATATACCTGCGGTACTGTGCTCAGTGTTGGTTTTTTATCATTTGTTTGTGATGGATGTTTTTGTATCTATAACCAGTTTATATTAAAAAAAAGAAGTAACACCTGTTACGTAATACCAAAACTTATATTAGTAAGAATGAATAATATTTTTAATAGTTCCTTTAGAGCAATTATACTCTTATAAAATATTATATAAATAATTTCGACATAGCCTAAACGAACATCCTACTTAGTTGCCCTGGATTCAAAATTTTTATCTTTCCCTAATTAGTTAATGGTAAAAAATAGTTTGTTTGACTGTCATAGAATATAATAATAAATATAATATGTAATAGCTCCGCTGAAGTTATTCAATTACTATCTATACCCATTTCTTCACAATTTGAAGTATGCGCAAGAATTGTATGACCTAATTCTCACATCCTCTTTACGCCATCAAATGACTCGACGCAGAACGAGTGTACACGTATGTAAATCCTTCGACGCACAACGGATATGAATCCTTTCCACGTAATCCCTTCAGGTGTGATGGAGAGCTGGAGCAGATTGCGCTCATCCTTTTACCAACAATGAGTTAAGGCGCTTTGTCATCAACCCTACGGCGCTAGGAATTATTAATGTTTTAATTATACTATATAATAAATAAATAAAAAATTAATAATATCTTAATCGTCAGTAACGTCGCATCTGCTCCAGAAGAAACAACAAAAAGATCAAATGTATTTTTTTATCGGACGACAGAACTTACGACTCGTGTTAGGTATGACCAGTCTAGCGGCGGTAAATCATCTAATGGCCATTTGCTCGTTTACGATAAGTGACATTATAAATAATAATTCATCGAAACCTGATAAGATTTTTCTGTTAAGTCGAGGTCTAAGGTCCATCGGATAAGATAGAATGTAAATATTAGGCGTGATTACTATAAAAGTTTATATTGCTCTTGTCTCGGATCGATCATCACAAGTTTTGTGTTAAGTATCAACATGTCTAAAGTTACTGTAAGTAAGAAATAATATCATTAATATTAGGTCTAATTTATGTTTCACGCATAATTACATCTTGTTGAATCTTTATTCAGAATGATTTACAAGACGGGATTTATTTTGGAATAGGATTAGACCAACAAATACATATAAGGTGTAGTGTAATGATAATAATAATGAAAATCGCTATTGAAAAGACTGTTCTAGCCGCATAAAAGAAGTGACCTTGTATATTTTTTTAGCTTCTTCTGCTGCTGGTAGCAATGGTCGCCATCGTAGCGGCTCGACCACAATGTGAGTTTTTTATAAAAGAAATAAAAAAAATAATAATTTCATAATATGCAACAATGAAAAAAATTGAAATTTGGTACATAGAATTAGGTAACCCAGTGACGGATGTAAGCCGTCAAAAAAAGGAATTCGTGATCTCGTTTATAATTTCATTTCAAATTCAAATTCAATATCATTTAATCATTTAGGTATTCAGTAAATACAAGGGTTGCTTTTTAAGTTGTATCATTTGAAATAAGTATAGACAATCTAATAGATTATACACTTTTGCATGCGTTCGAACCAGTTTTTTAAACCTTTATTCTACTCCGAAGTAGGGGTAGTCAAAATGGCCGATTTGTATGTCAATAGCTTCTTCGGGTGAACTGAATACGTTTACCACGAAGACTGCTTAATTTTGGGGAACGTAAAAAATCGTTATTAGGGCTCAAGTCAGGGCTGTAAGACGAGTGATCTAAAATTTCGACATTTTTGGTGCTCAAATACATCTTTGTTTGGCGGGTGGTGTGCGAACTTGCATTGTCATGGTGCAGTATCATACGGCGTCTTAAATTGTTTTTTAGAAACTCTGTGATGACGTGTGGCAAACAAACAGTGGTATACCAGTCACCGTTAATTGTCTTGCGATCTTCTAGTACAATAGTGGCGACGTGACCACCCTTTGGCACAAACGAGGTGACCATTTTTTTTAAGTGCTCCATGAGCGTATGACTTTGGTCGGTTTTGGCTCATCTTGAAAAACCCAGACAGTTAACTGCTGCTTGGAATCTGGATCGTAAGCATATATCCAAGACTCGTCACCACTAACCATATCATAAACGTGTTTTGACTCTCCTCGGTTGAATCGCTGCAGAGTTTTGTGACACCATCTAACGCCGGCTGTTTTTTGGTCGTCGCTAAGCAAATGTGGCATCCAACGAGAGAGCAACTTTCTAACGTCAAGTTCTTCGTGCAGGACTTTTTGGATAGTAGTCCCTGAAATGCCCACGGATCCCTCTATTTCACGGTATGTCACATGAAGATCTTCGACAATCAGCTGCCGCACGGTGTCGACATTCTCTTGCGTTATAGCGGTTTTTGGACGACCTTCACGTGGCTTGTCACTGATGCTAGAGTACCTACGTTGAAATTCTAAATACCAGCGTTCTACAATCCTAAGACATGGTGCTGCATCCCTAAACACAGAAGTGATCTCCTCAAAGCACTGAAGTTGCGTTAATCCCCTTTGAAAGTTGTGGAAAATTATCGCACGCATATTTTCCTTTGATATTTCCATTTTTACAACCGACTTGTCACCTTTGAACAGACACTACAATAAACCCATTCAACTAATCAAAAAATATTCTTTTGTTTTCGAATTCTAAATTCTAAAAGATGAAAAAGCCATATGTCTTTTTTTTAATAATCGCGGGAGGTTTGCAAACGACACGACTTAAAAAGCAGCCTTTGTACACTTATGCACGTCATTTTTTGCTTCTTCTACTATTTAAAATCTATCTCTATGTATCCATAAAGATATGAATACTAACTAAGTGACAGTTTAGTGGCTTGAACGCAGCTCCTTCGCACGGAAAACGCGAGTTTGACTCCTGCACGCACCCTAATTTTTTACATTATGAGCGTATTACAAATTAATTAAGCACTCGCTTCGGTAAAGGAGAACATCGTGAGGAAACCTGCATACTTGAGTTCTCCATGATGTACTCAAAGGTATATGAAATATGCCGACCTGCATTTTGCCTGCCTGAGTGACTATGGCCTTCATTGTGAGAGGAGATCCGAACACCGAACCCAGTAGTGACACAATATTGGTTGTAATCATGATGATGAAATGATATATAATACTGTACAGTGTTGTCAACCTAATAAATTAAATTATACCTGATTTTTGGGGTTAACGTACGAAATGACAGAAGACTTATAACATATTATTTTATAATTTAAAATAGTTTTAGGATATTAAGAAAAATTTATCAATATCTCCTAAACGTGATCTCTGACAATACTAAGTCTAAAAATTAAAAAAAAAAATAAAACGAGCAGATATTGTTCCGTATTAAATACTTCACTGATATGATTATTTTATATCATAATTATAATGTAATAGCATATCATAATTATTACTATAGCTTTAAAGAAAAATATGTACATAGGAATATATTAAGGAAAAACTAAAATATTACTGGAATCACGATAACATAAATTGGAAATAATTTCGATTCACATTTCAATAATTATATTCACTGCCTGCCGAGCGATGTCTGTGTTTGATTGAATCTGGATTTTAATGGACATTTATGTGACAGATAAATGTTTGTTCTCGGGTCATGGGTATTTGTGATGTCATATTTGTGTACGTCCGTGCCACACGTACATGCCTTTATTATTTATATACTACAGTCAATAAAATTTTGCGTAATTTTGGTACTTAAGACACTGATAACCATACCATCCACGGTTATTTCGGATATCTATTTCATATACACATATAATAAAATGGTAACGATGAAAAAATCTGTACATGAAATATTTTTTCAAAAACAAGTTGCTATATGTTGAGTTGGTACATGATATAGACCCGACCACAATATGTTTTGGAATTATTGTCTGAACAATCAGACAAGTTGTTATGAATAACATACAAATATTATTCATAACACAAAAAAGAATGCACCGATTTTAATTAAATTTTGCATGTCGATAAGTTACTTTTTATGACAAAAGAACCTCTTAAGGTGCTGCAACACTACTGTGATATAATTTTTTAAAATATTAATGTACTTCCGGTCTCTTTACTTCAGAACTCATCATCAACTCCTCACCATACTTCAAAGGGACTAACTCTAAGCTGTTCCTTATACACTAAAAAAGAATAATCACAATCGGTTCATAAATAACGCAGTTATGGTTATACATAGATAAAAATACATACACATGAACATTTTTTTTAAGTCAATAACGTTGTTTTGATTTAATAATTTATGTACACTGAATACTCAAAACAGTTAAATTAAATAGGAAATTTTGTACAAAGGCACTGCTTATTTCTATAAGAAATCTCTTCCAGTAGTAATGGACAGTTGATGGGAGACAACCAAATTTACTTGCACAATGCATATTATAATAATATTTCATATTACATATATATTTGCATATATATATTATGTTTTTAAAGAAATAAATTGAGAATCGCAATAAATATTAATTTGAAAATAAATATTATGGATAAGTTCTATTTTAAATATAATAATATCACTCCAGGATTTTTGGCATGGTCGAAAAAATATTTCGTGCTTAAAGAAAATAAAACCTACAGAGTTGATATAAAAAGACAAGAGTTTTTTGAACGCTAGACTTACATATAAACCTTGTATTTATAGTCCTATAATAAAGAAAGAGTGAGAAGTTTGTGAGTTTGTTTATATGCAGAAAGTAATCTCCGAAACCAAGTCACATATTAAAAAAATACCATTTTAAAGGTACATTATTCCGGATGAACATAGGCTGTATAGTAACAAAAATTATCGGCATCTCTGTATGGACGCAATAATCTTAATAACTAAAATAAAATAACAACGAAGATTTGATTATTGTTTCAGAATGGAAAAATTAAGTTTCCCAAGTGATACGTATTTATTTACATGTACAAATATTTGGTGTTGATTTGATATTTATCCTCAATACCTAAAGCCTTTTTTGTTTCAGTTGATGTCAGCGAAGGTAAGTTAATATTTTATTAGAACTAAACTCTTTGTGAAGATAAAACCAACAGTTAAAGTTTTAATCAAATATTTACATTTAATATGCAATGCTTAATCGACCTGTAACTGAATTTTTAGTAGCGACCAAACGGAAGGTCTCTGGTTCGATTCTCTGCTATTAGCTATAAATATTTTCTATCGAGTCATGGTTGATTGCAATGTCTCATTCGTTCTGTAACCCTATATTAATCCCACAGATAGGATGTCAGTGTGTAAGCATTTATATATTTTTAATTCACCTATCAAACCTTTGATAGTTCCATAAGTGGCTTGACACACAGTGGTATTAGTAAATACCAGATTGCAAAAAGTAGCCCAGCTTTCAACACGGTTATTGGAAATAACAATGCCCGTGCATTGTTCAGAGTTGATGTCGCAGTAATGAATAGAATAATGGAAGCGAATATATGTATGCGCTACGGTTACCGCTTCATAGATATTCGCAGTCTTTCGATAGTTTTATGACAAATTCAATTATATATTTTATTCTGATTAAAATATATCAAATATATATTAAAATAAATATAATATTATACTTTGCGATGGTATGCATATTCTAAAATTTGGTTATAAATAATCATAAATTACAAGGGCACAATACTAATTGAGCTGTGGGTATATCATGTAATCAATTACCTATAATTAATATAACAAAACATATTTGTTACTCTTACAGGTGGCTTTCCTGAAGGAACAGGTAAGGTTTGTGGCTCCTAAATTTTGTATTATAATAAATTTGGCTCGTGATTGATATAACTTAACAAGCAATGTCCTGTTCGCTGTATTTGATAGAATCATGTCGTATTTTTTTAAATAATGTGTAAGTCAATAATTCAAATAATACTTACTTTTTGCACGTCTATTCATGAATCGGTCATAGATGTAAGACGTAAACAAAAATAGGTGATTGAGTGAGTAAAACAGCAAGTTTGGTAATATTTTAACAGCATTCGTCAGAGATTATAAATTTCGATATTCTGGTAGGCTTACTCGGCCTATCCTTAAAATTAATGTTATGCAGTAAATTAATAAAATAATTTTAATATTTTTCCTCAGGCGTGAATATCATCGATGGAGATCAGCAGGGTGAGGCTTATTTCTTAAATTTGCCAGTAGCGAAAAACTTATGAAGAAGTCATTCTTACTCCCTGAAATCACATCATTCACGGCTCACATATTTTATAGTGCTGTGCGTGTATGTTATCAATTGTCTCTCGGTTCCGTGTAAAAAAAACATTGTTAGAAAACGCTTATACTGATATATTTTCTATATTGATAGTTCTGAAGATTTTTTTGCCAAAGATATTATGATATTATATTATATTATTTATTTACACTATATTGGCTACAATAAAAATATTATGGTACAAATGGCAAGTATAACGCACTTATTGCCATTAGGCCAAACAGATACAAACGAAGAACATATTAGTAGCATATTATCATATATGTATATGTTCTTCTCCTTATTTATAGCTTACATGGTGAACTGTGGTCTTAAAACTCTCATTTTGATATGATTTTTAAGCTTTAATTTGTTGTAAAGATGAAAAAATATTTTTTTGTCATTATTTAATAAGCACCACTACTTAGATTCCAAGTTGTACTCCAGATTGTACTCCAACACACTTGAATTTGCTATGTAACCCAAGTAAAATACGTTTAAAACGTAGCCTGCATTCGAATGTTTTTGTTACTATCGAATAAATATAATATTTAATATAAATTGTTTTTATAACATCTCATTATCCGTTTGAAAATTTTGTATGAAATATAGACATTTTAAATGAGGCAATAAATTTCATATTTAAAATTATTATTACCGTAATTCTAAGAACATAAAGTTGCAGTAAATGTGAATTGTAAATCAAACTAAAAATATACGTGATTACTTTTTAATTTTGTTTCTATGTGTAAATTTATTCGCATGACTGAGAAGTCTGTGATTCCTTGTTTATAATTTTTACATTAAAAATATTAAGCGCCTGTATAAACGAAGTAGCAAAAACTTATATTAATTGTAATAAGTGATATTGTATAATAATATTTGTAGGCGCTAAAACTTTAAGAAAACGTCCCTTGAACTTTATTAATTGTGTATTCAGACACAATATATAATCAACATTATTAAAGTTTTACATTAAATTTAACCTAACCATCAAAACATATAATGCAATTACGTATGTACATACTCGCAGGTACCTTTACTTAATCCCGTGTTTAAAAATAATGTAAATAAATATTGCAAGCACAATCAAAGTTGTTCGTGGTTTCTTATTTTTTTGAATAGTAAGTAATACAATCCTTTTTTTTCAGTTAACGTGGTCGATGATGCTGGTAAGTTATTTTAATAGCAATAGCTGGAAAGTGTTTAGATACAAAACAATAGTGTTGTCCATGCGATGTGTTGTTCACCAATAATTAGGCGAAAATTGAACCTTTTCAATTTAAATAAAATGTTTATTGTAAATTTTAAGCCAAACAGTAATGAGATGTTTTTCATGCTAAGTATTTCTTCTTTTTAAGACCACAACCGAGGAACAGTTAGAATAAACCCAGATAATAACTTAAATATAATAATTGGAAGTGCAACATTTTACTTGGGAGCTCTTAGGTATTTTAATAATATATAATAAAAATTGTTATCTATATAAACCCGTAGTTTTTTTTACCCATTTGGAGAAAATAAAAAATGTAAATTATCCACTTTCTTGTTAAATTATTTAAAGTTGAATGTGGCAGGTGAGAACACTTGTGATAGTATAGATAGTATCATACACAAGAATAAATTTAGATTTGATTACATTTTAATTTTTATTTAACATAAACTACAATACATCCGTTAACCCGAATACGACATAAACACTAAATGCATCATTGACGCATTGCCGACAAGAAAAAAATAGGAACCCTTTTATTTTTATTTTGTTTTTAATCAAATATTATTAATAATAATGATATTTAATTAATATTAATAATAGATATAATAATCGAGTGTGATAAATAACAACAGATGGACACGAGAGAGGTCCTATGAAAATTTCGTATTTATCAAGTGTACAGAACCGTAAAAATACGAATTAGATAGATCCAGGACTTCATCAAGCATTTGTACTAGAACGAACAAATGAACAATTGAGATTGGGAGATTAGGCGATGGGGTCAAGAGCGCGGCATCCGTCAGTACACGTCAATTGCTTTATTGAGTGAGACTGATTGTAATGTAATAAAATGGTCCTAATTGTTGAAGCGAACTGTAGGGAACTCATTGAAAATAAACCTTTTTATGTTAATGCCCGGCAGACGAATGGAAAGATGATTCGTTTTGCCCGTACACATACGGAGCATTATTAGCGATACATTGCGAACCAAAAAGGAAGCGGCAAATAGGCCTGTTAACTGTTTTGGCATACGTGACGACTTTGATGGTAAAGTGTCGTCATTAGTACCTGTTTTGTTCGATTTTAAATAGATCTGAAACTTATTTGGCCGTATCTAGGCATAATAGTGCGTATTGGCAGATTTTAAATAATATGCAACAATGTGATAAATAATTATAGTCGATTCTCAACCTTGTGCCTAAAGTATAAAGTTATGTAATAACCTAACGTGTCGACATTGTATTCTAATAAGACACTCCTGTAACACATGGCTGCTACGTTGACATACAATTAATATATACAAAAATTTACTGGGACCCAATGACTGATAATGGCGCCATTTTTCGATAGCCGATTATCTAATTATTACGTCGTCATTATAGGTCAATTTCTAGTCTCTTAGAAATATTCATTTATTGAATAAAATACCTCTTCGGCCAGCCCTGACACCTACACATCAATGTCGAAATTACAAAATGATTTCAAGCGAATCATTTACGATATGAAATTATTTATCTTGCGTATTGAGAATACCTCGTTTGCAATTTGGTAATAATTGGGCGAAGATTACCAAGAATAACTGAAGTTTTTTCCTTCAATAATATTAATATTATGCAACGGGGTCAAGATAACCAAAGCATCGCGAAAGGCAAACACGGCACTAATAGTTGCGTATTGGTAATGAAAGACATATATAATAACCTTATATATGTTATCGTTTTGCTTTTAATAAATCGACTTATTGCATCCGATCTGTTACATTGAATTGCACAATATCGAAATCACCTTAATAAATAAATAGCTAACACTAACAAAAACCACTCCCTAAACCAATATACCATTTTATTTTATTTATTTACACACACACACACATACATATGTGTGTGTGTGTGTGTGTGTTAGATGAAATTACTGTAAAAGAAGACACAAGTATCACATACATAACATCCAGTTTTAAAGTGATACTCATAACTAAAGATAATATATATGTATCAAGGACATAATAATAGCTAGAGCGATCAAAAGTCATTAGGGAAATGCCTGCGCATAGAAGTAAAGTCGAGTTGCAGGTATTTAAAGTAATATTAGATTTTACCTACGAAATCATTGAATGGATTTAATTTATTTATTTATTTATTTATTATAGGTCACTAACATACAGTACGTCGTTACATTGTATTATGTTAAAGTATTAGAAATAACAATCTGGACGTCGGTATAATTATAAGTGACGACGACATGTAACGCAACACTTAGTGATAATATTATATAAATATTAAATACAAATTGATATCTTTAAAAATTTGACAAAAACACAATACAATAGGAAAAGTTATAAAAAAAACAGATTGAGTACTAATAATTGAGCTGAATCATAATAAATAATAATGTATTTATTATTTGTTTTAATAATAATAATAAATAAATAAACGTTGTAAAATACTCACAGTTCCGCAGTAGGATTCCATGTGTTTCGGTTGGCATGAACATACACAAATATGACATCACAAATATCCATCCGAGCACAAACATTTATCAGTCACATAAATGTCTGCCCCGGCCCGGAATCAAACCCGGGACCCTCTCGCTCGGCAGGCAGGGTCTTTACCAACTGGCCTATGAGGTCCTCAGTTATATAATAGACATTAACCGACGAAAATTGTTATTTACCTAAAGTCTTGCTAATGAGATCTATTGATGACAACGGTGATCCATTCTTAAATATAATCAGACGTCAGCAGCTCGTAGGAAATCCTGATGAACAACCGACAAGGCAAACGCATCAATTCGCCCAAATGGAAGCCCATATCTCTCAAAACATTCAGTTTAATAGTAATGGTACCTATACACATTAGAGGTTCTATCAATCCTTGAATCCAAATCCAACCCTTGCGGTACACCCTGTTGAACAAAGAACGACTCAACGTCGCTGGAGTGCATACTATCCAATTTAAACTTGACTGTGACATGGTACCAGGGTTTTAAAGCTGTCTGGCTTGCCATCTACTAAAATAAACTGAGAAATATTCTTAATGTATTTCGTTCGCAATTTGGAGATTCAGTTTACAAGCGATTTCTTGACCGACAATACGTTTGTGATATATCTTGTGTTACTCGTGTTTAAGGAAAGCGCACATACCATTGGCGACTACATTTGTCATCAGATCTATCTATTCTTCCCCAGTCATTGAAATGAAAAGATATTTAAAAACTATAAGTCTATGTTAAACGTATTTGTGAATATATTTTCTTACAGTTGTATCACCGAAAAAAATACTGTGCAGAATCATAGAACGTCAGCGTCTACTTCGGTCTTTTATCGCCATAGAATATTGCGCAATAGGGTGTAAAGAGTATTAGAGTAATAATTTATTAGTGGAACGAGGTAATCACTAAATAATTCCTGGGAAAGTTGAGGCATTCTACCATGTCCTTCGTCCGTGTTACCTAACTGCACTAAAGTGGTTTTAATTGAAACAAATAATAAAGGATCTGAGTAATACTATATATCTATACATATTTCTCGTGAACCGTATCTTCATGGTCTTAAAAATATAACAAACAATTCCCAGTTGTAACGAACGAAGTATCTTTAATGAATCCCAATGACATCACACGCCAAAAGAGTCTCCACTGAGTTTAATTGAGAACGACAGCGAGACAGGCCGCCATCTGCGGCTGTTACAATCTGAACTCGCTTGCAACACGCGTGTACTTTCAACTGTCTGCTAAATAACGCTGCATTTATTTTAAAATGCCGACCATAATTGCTGGATTTGTCTGCGCCATTGTTCTGGTAAGTTTAAATTTTTCTCAACTGACAAACTCCTTGATCCAGTACAGTGCATTAAGATTTTCGATTGCAGGCACTGTTCATACTGGCGTGGATAGCGTACTGTATGTTTTTTAAAGAACGTCACAAATCGGAGAGCTACCAGTACGATATATCTGACTTACGTCGCAGGAACTACGAACTAGCTCAAGAGCAGGAAGAGCAGGTTAAGACGAAAGAGTTCACGGCTGGAATATTCATGTTGCCGTCGCGTCAGAAACACAAAGACGAGTACGACAAGAGGCCAGATTATCCCGAGAGCCCCGCGCCTAAATTGGACCCAAGAACGGATAAATTAATAGAGATATTCAACGAGAGCTCCAGCCCGACCAGAGCTGACGTGAACAAGTGCGTCGAATTTCAATTAGACTCATCTACAACGTTCCACAGTGACGTGTAGGTAATCGCATAATACGACAAATACAATTTGTTTGCGTTTCTCACTTTGTACGTTTTATGTATTTTGCACTTTGTTTTTGTTGTTACTTATAATAAAGGATTGTTTATAGGTATACTGTATTAGTAGAATTTAATATATTATGTATAACCTAAACACACTCACGTCCCTGCACAAGGATTAGTATTCCATGTCACTGGGAGCTAGAAACCACAACAATCATGTCAAGAATATTCAAGACCGTAAATGTCTGTACCAAGTGCATCGAACCTAGAACACTTTTTTTGTCACCTAGAGTTACTACCAAAAAAAGGGTATTGTTATCTAAGTTACATATATCAATAAAAATATATTTGAAAAGTATAATCACGTAATGTTATATGAATGTAGCTTAATCGTTGTAATATATACTTATTAGATACACTGAAATATTTTTTGTTTGATTTACCTTTTTAGTTATCCTAATCATAATTTTTGTAACTAATATATAGATATTATAGTGCTAATCAAGTATAAAATAATTCAATTCCTTTTACGCGCAACTGTGTCAGTGGACTGACCACAAACTTGTTTTCCTATAAATTATAATTACCCAACCATTTCCAGCTTAGGGTCTAAGAATTGCAGACATGAGATTTTTTTGGTAAAGTCAAGTAGAATATCCAGATTCCGTAAATAGCATCACAAACCATTGAAAAGAATATAATGAATATTATTCTTTTATTACGTGTTTTAATAACTGAAGAAAAAGATAAATAGAATACACCGCTATACGAGTAAAAACTTACATTTTAAACGAAACACATTAATCTGGTTTATAAGTTTACACCGACATAATATCAACTTTCTCTGTCGATTGCAAAAGCGACACTATTGTAAAATCAGTGTTACGAAATAAGTTACGAAGCGAGATTCTTGAGGCTGTCTGCGATTTTGTCAACGGTACTCTTTTCTGTCGGCTTAAAGACGTGCACTACAGCGTCGCCGGCCTCGGAGAAGGTCCTCACCACCTCGTTCCAGGCGTTTTTCATTGATTCCATGACGTCACGCTTAGCCCGCAAGGAAGTCTGATCTGACGCCGGTAGAGCTGGAATGCACATTGTGAACATCTGGAAAAATTATAATTGTCTCACCAACATTTTATTATTAACAGGTGTCCTTAGATAATATATTTTGGTAGTTTATATTATGTCATTACATGGTAAGTATATGTATAATATCTACTTATGTATGATTTTATATATTATTTATATAGATATATTTATTTAAATGAATAGTTCATAGGGAAGCAGGAAGATCGTAAAAACGCATTTTTTCTGGAAACGAAACCTTATAAGCAAACTTAAAAAAAAATCTAATCATATTTACCTTTTACCTACAAGAATTGCTCATATATGACTCAGTGCGTGATAATTTCACCCATACAAATTGAAAATAATATTGAAACTTAAGTAAATTACATATTATTATTAACTGCCTTCTTATTTAAAATCCATATTAACTTTTATTTCCTATCCCGAAGGAATACATTTCATGAAAGTAACGTCATAAAAATAAATATAATATTTTTCATATTTTTTCACTAAATTTGTGTCCAAAATGAGAACGGGATATCTGCTACTGCAACCGAAAAACGTAAAAAAAAAGATTTTACAATTGACTCTACATAAAATAATAAACAAGACAGGATAGGATAATGGACCGTATTAGACAGCCTAGAACACTCCTTCAATCCCATGCTGGCAGAGCAAGGTATCGTAAGAGGTGAAAGAAACCAGCCTGCATAGTGGTAGGGCTTCTCATAAGAATTATATTATCAGTATTATTATTAAGTCATTAATATTATTATTGGTTATATTATCTTTCCGTGAAGCCTGCCAGCTACCACTTTTTTGCTTGAGTCTACCACACGTTTCCACTTATCGTTCCCAGCTGAAATGGCTTCCTATCTGTATGCGACGGCACGTTACATTACTTTGTTTACTTTCTTGTATTCTCTTCAATCCCCAATCTCCAGGTTACTTAAGATCCAAATTCCAATATTTATGTTCTTCCCGTGATTGCCAGCTTCGTTCTACTGAGTCTTAATAATAACACTGTGTCTTAATGACAAGACAGATGACTGTGTATCATATGTGTATGCCTTTGTCTTTGGGCTTGTTCCTGGACATTAACCCGGCTTCATAGAGGATAGGATCTCCTTCCCTATATCTTCACTGAGGTGAATCTTGTTCGGCGCGTCCTTGTCGCGGGGGTGGGCACACTATATCTCAATAGGCGGAGGTGTGAGAGTGGCAAAGCTCAAATAGAAACCCAAGTGGAGTATAACACAAAACCATTGCCTAGGGCTACGGGTGAAGTCCTCAACGGCAGCAGCGGCTGAGAAGATGGTCTTCGGTACGGAATTTGCTTGGCAGAAGAGGCGAAAGAGGCGGAAGAGAACAGTGTAAGTCCTCCTCGGCGTTTGTGGGTGAACAACGTTGATAGGCAAATGCTATTGGCCGCTGCGGCGATAGGGCAGGGCATCTGTAATATGCCTTAAATATCGTATGGCGTTGTCTTGGACGTCATGTGGCTAATTCCTGCAGCTTCCCTCTCCTGCTAGTCGTATTGGTCGACCAACCCATTAGCAACAGGTTACGGTAGACGAGAGAGTCGACTTACTCCAGCGCAACGGTTTGTTCACTATAATATACTCACACGCAGATGACTCCTTCTATGTACAAGGTTGACGATCTTCAAAGTCTTACGGCGATGGGGGCCTGGTGTGTCCGAACCTTAGTTGGTGTTCTGCACGTGAGGCGGTCGGACATGAGATACAACATCCATATTGGTGCAATTAGCGAAACCCATCTCAGCGACATGGGAGAACTTTGTGAACAACTTTGTAGGATATACCTATTATTGGAGTGGAAAACCAACCAGCGAGAGGGCAAGTAATGGGGTAATAACTTAGCAAAGTCTTTATTGGAACTCTCAAAAGGCATTTATGATATAATTATTACTCGACGGCATAAGTTAACTTCCACAAAATACATCCACCTGATTAGTGTATATGTCCCTACTCTACCTTCCTCGGACGATGATAAGAACAGATTTTATCAACAACTTCGCAATGTCCTTGCGAGAATACCTGCAATGGATAAGATTGTGCTCATGGGAGATTTCAATGCTCGCGATGGTGCTGATTTTAACGCCTAGAGTTGGATACTTGGACTATATAGGATCAGAAAATGTAACTCCAATGGCTTAAATCTTCTCACGTTATGTGCCGCATTCGGCCTTTTTAAAACTAAAATTTACTTCCGGCTCCTTGACAAACTAAAAACTACGTGGATGCATCTGAAATCCAAGCACTGGCATCTACTTGATTATGTTATAGTGCGTAGCAGAGACCTCAGCGAAGTGTTGATAACACGTGTAATGAGAGGAGCTCAAGGCTGGACTGATCACAGGCTAGTAAGGTCCAAACTCCGTTTAAAAATAAAACCTCTGCGTAGAGTTGCGAATAAATCACAGCACACAACAAATGATATATAGTTATAATACATGAAAATTTAAAACTAAAATTGAAATAAAGCATCATTGTACAATTTGAGCATCAACGAGCCTGTCAAGTGTAATTTCCTTCTATTAAACAGGTTCCTTTGTGAACACAAACTCAATGTGTCATCCAATTTCATTGTGCTTTATAAAGTATAAACCTTTTTGCAATTTCCCAATAACACTTTAATCAGTAAATTGCGCATTATTATTTCGTATCTACTAATAACTTGTTCACAAGGCCATATTTTGTATTGTAAAAGTTTCACCCCATTTCGGTCGTGGCATGAATGAGCCACACATATGAGAAATTTCCATTTGAACTTATAAAATCCAAAAGATCAACAAGTCTGACTCCTAAACGTGTCATCGTAAACACGGAACCGCTAAAGAAATTTTGCTACTAGCTGTCACCCATGCAACTTCCATCTGCGCCTACAGTTGCTTTACGCAGCTGATCACTTACTACTGGCACAAGTATGTAGACCATGAGTACTTTTTTAATGTTCGCGTATTACTAAACACAAAAACGCGCAAAAGATTTTGCTGACCCATCTAACTCCCAACCCCGCAAGAAGCCGCTTAACGCAGCCGATAATTTATGATTTTTACAAGCATTCGAGCCATGAGCGCGTCATATGTATATTCGTACTGTTATTATTTTAACATTATTATGATAATGTTTTATTAAAGCGCACTTTACTTTCTAACGCGAAGCTAACATAGAGATTACGTGACATTGTCTGGATCACATCAACAATTCTGATAAATTTATATTTAACTTATCTTATTCATAACTTCGATTACATTGAACTTCACTCTCCTGCACGAGGAACGTATGTACGTCCGAACCATGCACCCCGAATGTTAAATTACGTGAATATTACAAATTTATTAACACTTGATTCGGTTGAGGAAAATGTCTTTAAGAAATTTGCATCCTTGACCTTTTCTTGTAATGTTGATTGCTGATTTATGTATTTTATTTATATAATTTTAAAACTACATCGTCCTGGGTTCTCCACGTTTTACTATTGAATATGTATAAATTGTACGACGACATTCACTAATTCTACTAAGCAATTATTAATAAAACTAATCAACATATTTTATGCTTGTATTTTTATAATACTTTTTATTTATTTATTTTTAGTACCAGTTGAGTTATTTGTTTATCTTCGAACTTCAGCATTTGATCTTCACCGAAATTAGGGAGTACCTATCCTACCCACAATACAATGAATGTAACAAGTACAATGAGTTTAACGGGCAGATAAGTTTCAATATAATATTACATAAAAAAATTATGATTGCCGTTATTCATCGAAGTTCGGAACCGATTCTGCAAAAGTACTAAAACCTATAATATTAAGCGTTGTATCTATAAAATTAAGGTACAATTTTAATATACTGGAATGCTACTAGTTATGAATATCGTAACGATAAATACAACTCATACCCATTTACACGATTACTAAGGAACAGCAATCCATACAAGGAGAAAGAAGCCTTTGTCTCAACTTGTTAGATAGCATCAGTTCGTTTTCTTTTGTAATTCTAGCGTCAATTGTATGTCATTGCTATTCGGAAAGTAATATAATTAGTAATAATATAATGCAAATCATGTAACAGATTACACAGTACAATGATATATTCACAAGGCACAATTGTAGAGGTAGTAAAAATGTTCAATAATCATAAAAATAGGGTTTTACGTCAATGGCCGACTTACAAGCCAATAGGCTAGCTATTGTCAAGTGATGTTAACTAATTACTAACATCCTTAATAACTAAGGCGTCGCTGACGAGTTCGGTTTGAAAAAATTCACTAAGATACCCTGTGCTGCAAACGGTATAACATAAGAATACTTATACGGTCCTCGATTAAACTTTTAATTATCACATAAATATCCTGAAAATCGTACCCAGGAACTCTTGCTTGATAAACTACATAACTTCGAACAAGGCTAAAGGGTGGTCAAAAATAAATAGAATCACACCTCAATATGTTAATGCCAGTTTACCGTACAAAGTTTTAGCAATAGACTATCAGTGACCTACTGCCGAATATGAGCATCCCAAAGTAGAATGACACTGTGCCAGACCTGTGATTAATCCTAATGTCAGAAATTGTAAGCCCCCCCAAAGATTCTTTATTACAATCTAATCAACATACGAGTAACTGACTGTATATAACTAGCCGAAACGCAAACGCTTATTTAATTGTGTCAATGGAAGAACCAACTGTACTTCAACAATGTAATAACACTATTGAGACTGTCGTATAATTTTTGTCCATTTATTTTATTATATTTATTACATCTGCGATAACCGTAAACTCGCAATAAATATCGTCAGAAAAGTAATTAGCAATTACACTTTTGATACAAATTGCTCGAAACATCTAGTAAAAATATATTTACAAAACTTACAAGACATAGTAGAAAGGCAACACGATAATCCATTGTTTTTGCTCGTAATTTATTCACCTTTGAATATTGTGAAATTGTTGTTTTATTACGATTTATTGGACTTTAGCGAGTCTTATCGGTTCAAAGGTCGGGCTCCTACTACAGTGGCACTAAAGATAAACAGGAAACAGTGAATTTGCTTTTGCCAAGCACCTGTCAATCAACAAAATAGCTGGGAACAGCGGGCATGACAAATTGTTGAAAATTGCTACTTCATACGAACGAAAATTTTTGAACTTGTAATGTGAAAAATACTTAACTAATATGAAAAATTTTAACGCTGAATAATAAGGTATTTTTCAGTCCAATTAGAATTTTTTTATATCTTTGGAAGTATATACCTAAAGTAAAAAGTAAAAAAAAGTAAGTAAATAGTATTGAAACCGCTAAAATCAGTTTCCTTTTCCTTAACCATAAAAAAATTAACTTTTGTCGTGTTGTTTACACCTACCGCATTTTTTCTGCATCACACAGGGTGGGGGAAAATGGCGGGTGGCATTAAGTCCGCCCAGTGGAAAAACTAAGAAACAATATTATCACTAAAGTTACAGTATGTAGAAATCCTACTTTTTTGTCCATTGTCAAATTCATTCATAATATTTACAAGCGTTATTATAAATGGGTTAGGTATTTTCAATCAATCACAAATAAAAAAAGGTTGTTTTCATAACAATACTTATTTTTCTCGGTATTACCACCAGAACTTTACGCTGGTTATCGCATATCTTCAACTGACTTCATGGAAATTACACTTTATACAATTTTGTATCAAGGTGTCGAACGTTACAAACGAAATTTCACTAGTATGATGGTCATTATTTCTCGGGATAATAAACCTTGAAGAGTAGGGTAATCCTTGGAACAGGGAATTTTAAAAATATTGATTACCGATATTTTAAAAAAACTACATCTACGATTATCAGTACACACAAATAAAAATATGAGACCTGCGTTACATTTCATCTCCATATTACTGTAGTCTATTATTTTATTCGATTATTTTAATAGTAAATTAATAAGTACTCATTGCAAATGAAAAAGGAAATATTTTTCTCAATTTATGTTTAGAAAGTGGTAAATATCTATAAATGGAGTCGCTGACGGTACCGATCAGCACGGATCTGTTAACGAAGGAGGTATCCTGCTGTATTTCTTTTGACGTATGAAAACTTCAATTTCAAAATCAATCATTCATATCAAAAAGTAACAAAGCTTATGCTTTTGAAGGTTCTGTTGGTTCTAACTTTTTCAAACACACCTTTTTACCAAATTAGTGCGTATTACAGGTATGAGAAGTTCCCTAACGGTTTCTGGAATCTATCATCACTTGTCTAAAACATTGTTATAATTGAGTAACAAAAAATTAACAGCCCAAAATATAACTGACTGATACTCGCGACTCAGTGTGAGTTGCTTATTATATTTACAATATATTTAATGTCCAAAGGAAAAAACATAAAAAATATACATTACTGACCATGTTGTGCTTATAAAAATCGTTATTTCTTAAAACTGTAATAGGTTTATATTAAATGACGACATTTAAATAGATTATAGATTCGCTTTATGCATGTCAGCAAGCCCTTAGAGCTCGGTCTCCTATCTTATTCCAACTAGTCCAGCGGAACACGTTGAAATATTTTTTAATCTTTGCGAATAATATTGAACAATACAAATTCAATCTATTTCCGCTTTAATTGTTTCATTGCCTGTAGTAAAATGACGAATTTTGACCTCGTCGCTTCCCACATAAAAAGCAAAACAATTTTTCGTAGTTTATGCAAGTTTTCGTCTACAACCCAAGGCAATATCAGACAATGTTAGTGATAATTTCTTCCTCGAAATTCTAAGAGCATCACGTGCAACCATGCCGATCTTACTGCGCGTATCTTCCTCAGATTTGAAAGTAGAGCCAGACCTCACTATCTTTATCTTAAATATGTGATTTTGCTGCAAACATCGCAAAAAACCCAAAACAACATCTTTGTTCTTAACCTATCAGTTTTTTAGTTGGTGGATCACCAAAATCTGTAATAGGCATGATTGATTTTTATGATTTATACAATGTATGTGTTTCTGAGACGGGGAAACAACAATTTTTAACTTCCATAGTGAGTCTTTGCATTGAAAATTGATTATGATCATGACATGACTTGTTTAACACTCTTTCATTAGCATACATATCAAATTATTACCGGTAGTAACAAAACAATAAGGGCAATCACCTCATAAACCCAATAAATTTAAATTGTATTGTACTCAATTGCAATACACATTTTGGTCCTAAGAATACACAGGTAGGGTGTTGAAAAGTATTTAACAAAATCAATGAAAAGCAGAGTACGCATGAATGTTGCGTATAATTTTTCGTGACGATAAACATTAGATTTTATATGGAAAAAACACATCACAACCTTATCCTTCAGCGTAGAGTAGAAATACTACAATCTGGTAACTTACAAACGGACACAACTAAAAACAATAGATATGATATAAGTCATTCCCACTAGGTTTTAGATGGTCCAAGAATGACGGTGCCTTATAACCAACAAGTCCAAAGTTTAAAGCCCCATGATGCATTAATGTATTCCTCGACAGAAAAACTAATTCCAAACACCGTATCCGTACATACGGTGAAAATGTATTTTTTTTATGTTAATAGCCGACAAACGAGCAGACGAACCACCTGATGGTAAGTGGTCACCGTCGCCCATGGACATCAGCAAGACCGAAGGTTCCACTGAGGTGTTGTCGGCCAGGAAATGAGAAGAAGGTTAGAAAGCAAGTACTGGGTCTCAAGCCCCCAGCCGGAACACGACGAGTCGTTTGGCGGCTGACGCAAACTTACTCCGATACTTATAATATCTGCATTTGTCCCGTACTTTGTCTGAACCTATACATGGAAAAAGATAGAACCAAGATTTTCTCGGCGACGGCAGTCTTTATTATAAGATATTATTTTATAATTATATATATATGAAATAAAACTATAATTTAGTATTGGTATTTGGTTAAATATTTAATGACATTAGGCGTGCAAAACAAATATTATTGCCGCCTCATTCTGTATCGCCCTTATTATTGTAGTCGAGCAAGTTGGCTCATTGTAAGTTTTAATTACAAGCAATTGAACATCAGGTAATCTTTATGTGGATAAATTTGATACCGACTCGGTATATATATCGTGGAATTTTCACAAGTACATCACAGAAGTTTATTAAAACTTTGCAATCCACAATGGCGAACAGCAAGGTAAGAATATCGTATTCAATAATCATCCTATTTTATCGACCTTTTTATCATTTAGAATCGACTTTTAAAACAGGGTTCTCTACTCGTCTTATTTTATGTTTGTTACTTCGGAACTCCGTCATTTATTAACCGATTTTGATTTCTTTTTGTTTGGAAGAGTACATTTACCATTTGGTCCCATTTAAATTTGAAGAAAAAAATTACCACCCCTAAGAGTGAAAAATAGAAAATGAAATTTTTTTACCCTTACAAAATGGGCTCGAATGTTATTTATAACTAGCTGTGCCCGCGACTTCGTCCGCGTGGAATTTAACAAAAAAGTTATTTAGTAGAAATAAAAGTAGCCTAAGTTGCTCCTTATTACCTGCCAGTGAAAATCCCGTCAAAATCGGTCCAGCCGTTTGAGAGATTAGCCGGAACAAATAGACAGACAAAAATTGTAAAAAATGACATTTTTAGTATATGTACCTTATATACATTCATATGAATGTAGTAAAAAGCCATTATTTTAATATTACAAACAGACACTCCAATTTTATTTATTAGTATAGATTTCTGTCGCAAGTCGTTTTGTTTTTAGTTTAACTATTTCTTATTAGGCATTACTTTTGTGTGGGTATTGTTTTTATATAAATAATATATCTATGTACCTGACTGACTATCGTTCTAAAAATCGAACATGCATTTTTTTTAATTGCTTCGGTTCACCAACTGACAGAGCGTTAATGACACCCTGATATTTCAGATTTGGATTAACGGTGGTGATCTATGACTGTCACGTGACCCATCTGCTCGTTTTCTTACAGTTACCTACCGTACAGTAACAGTGGGTCGACATCCTTTTTTGGTTTTACCAACTTTTGATCAAAGTTACAATAGGTACAATACTTAGAATAACTGCTTCTGCCAAAGGAACTATACTATATTTATACAGTAGCAACCCTAATAACAAGTCCTGTAGATTTCATTTATTTGGTTGTTGATAATTTATTTATTTGTTCCTTTATTTGTTATAGTATTGTAGAGGAAATCGTCAAGGATGGAACGGTAACCAAATGTGTGGAAATGTTAACTTCTGTCCTTTGCTAATGTCTCTACGTGTCAGATAAGGAGTCAAAATTATTCATGATGAATTATTCATTATTATATTATACAGTCTGTAAACCTCACATCGTGAGAAAAGATCCGAGTCTAGCTGTTGGACAGTTAAATATAGTGATTTTTCTGGCATTTCAGATTTTCATCCTTGGCATGATTCTGGCATTTTTTTTTATTGATTCGCATTGTGCTTCAATGGTTCGCATTCGTAGAGAAGCGGAAGAAGATGCCAAACCCGATGCCTCCAAAGAAAAAAGTCCTGACGTAACGAATATTGCAAGTTCATCTTCTGAAACAAATAACCTGTTAGCACCGTTCGGGGAATTTACAAACAAAAATACCCAGCAGTTTATTAGCTTCTTATCGACTTTGTTTGGGAATGGCTTATCAGGGTTTCCCAACTCAGCATCACAATCACAGAAATCCTGAACTTTATACTTCTTAACCATTTAATTAACTTCTCGTTACCGTTTCTATTTTCTTGTTTGTGATTTTTTTTTGCTTATTATATAATAAATAATCAATTGAAATGCAATTTATTTTTTAATTCTATTCCAATTTTTCCAACATGAAACACAGGAGAACATGCACTTTATATTATTTTTTTCACATTAAATCTTTAGATATATGTATAGCATTAGTATCCTAGTGGTTTAAGCTTCGGTGTCTCGCACGGGAAAGGCAAGTTCGAATCCTGGAAGCACATCTAATTTTTTAAATTATGTATGTAATACAAATTAATTATCAGTAGCTTTGGTGAAGAAAAACATACTAAGAAAACCTACATACCTGAGCTTTCCCCATAACGTTTTCGATGGTATATTATGTGTACTATCCCACACTTAGCTTGCATGGCGGACTACGGTTATAACTCTTCTCTTTGTTAGAGAATACCCGAAACCAGCAGTGGGACCATATGGGTTGTAATGATTAAATATATAGAATTATTTATAATATCGAAATAAAGAAAATCTTTATAAATATCTACAAACAAACAAATACAATAGGATACAAAACAACACACATAGCTTTTCGACTTAAGCTTAATTTGAATAAGAATAAGAAAACTTATTACTTGTATAAATCATTCCAGTGACCTATAAAACGTAATCCATTAATTTGTGTTCTATTGATCAAATAGTTTGCGAGTTTATGGGTGATGAATATAACAAATTTATAATAAAATATATATGAAATAAAATAAAACGGGAATCTTTTTTTAAATAATAAAGTAGATAGTAATAATTAAAAATAATATTGAAAAAACTATAAAATAATGTTAAAGTTTACGTTAAGACCTGTGCAATGCAGAGCGCAATTATAGTTTAAAACAAGGACGCAGATAAAAACGCATTTAGCCCAAGTAATTTACAACTGCACTGATTGCAGTTCTACTTACTGAGGTGCAAAGATAAATAGCACGGCAATAGTAAAAACAGCATTAAAATAGTTTTACTTTTTGCAGACAAGTTATCTGTCAGTGTAAAATGAAGTACATGTTACTTTTAATTTTCTTATACTCTGGCGTTGACGCTTACCAAACTGAGCACAACGATAGTGGTGATACATTGCATCGTGAAGGAAATCCATGGAAACCAGTATCCGGGCCATTTGGAGACCGTATCAAACCATTGACAGTCAAGGAACCCAAGGATGGTGATAAGATCTTTATCCAAGCAAGCGAAGCTGTTAAACCATACTTTTCATATCCTTATATATCTGGGCTCCATACATTCCCTTACTATGCTTATACAGACTTGATTCCATCTATATACATTAATTCTGATGCTGATTTAATCTTCAAGCAACAAAATAAGGATAAGCTATCTGTACCATACGTCAAGAATTAAATGTTAACAACAATAAAAGCCTAAATTCATTTTGTTTTGTTTTTTTACATCACATGAGATACTTCAAAATCGAAAATGGAATGATTGGTGGATGAGTATGAATAAACCTTTAACAACCTTCTTGGATGGTTTGGGGTAATTTTTACGCAAATGAATTCCGAAAGTTCATAAAACAAATTATGAAATTAACTTGCAACCATTTTTGATACATTTTGTTTGTTTCTTTGTGTATATAATTTGAAATTAAAATAGTGTCAAGTAATAGATTTGATATATATTTGATATATATCAATAATAGCCAGCATCAGAGAGGCTACTCAGTATGGGAATTACCAAGAACTCGGTTTGACCTTAGGGGATTTACGCATAAAGACAAGGGTAAAACCCAAAAATTACTGTAAATAAAAATGTATCTCTCTAATTGCTTTACAAAACACGTAATTCTGAATAAGCCAATTAGATTTTTACAGATAAATTGAACAGACTTTATTGACAAAACCATTAAATATTTTTGATACGTATATTATTATTGTAAATGGCGTCTGTTTACCACGTTACGCAATTCGTGAAACGTTAGGCAACTAAATAAATTTATTTATATATATGTAAATAATTTTTCCTTTCCTCCTTTAGTGATCGAAAAGAAAAAAATATCATTAAATAATACAGATTACATTATGAACTGTTTCTATAGTTATTTGGATATTCCGTTCTTAAATTTGATTCTGATGTTACTACTATGAAAAATAAAATCAGTTTTATGGCATAAATAACATTCAACACTTACTGGGCAAATATTGAATATGACGTATATGATGCATTTTTCCAGCTAATTATTATGAAAAAACATTAATCATAATATAAAGTTGTTCTCAAAGTGTTCTGAAATTCATTTATATACATACAGATATCTACAACAACTACTCAAGGCTTATAAATTGATATAATGATTGAACAGTTAACTAATTTATACTCTACATATTTTATCCATAATAAGGATGAACGACTATGATATTGACTTTTCGAATTAAGTGAAGGCACACAATGTATTTTTTTAATATTTGTAAAGGTCACTATGATTAGGGTGTTATTAGCGACTATGGTGTATTGTGACACCATGCTATGTTGACCGTTATCTTATCAAAGAATAGTTTTTCTAGACAATAATTTTAATAGCAGATTACCTAAGGTCTCATGAATATTATCTGATCATCAAACGACTATGAAAGTGTTGAATGTAATTTTTTAAATTTACTATGTGTAAATAAATATATTAGTTACACAGAGTAAATTAAAAAAAAATCTTTTTTACATTTATCCATGAGATGTGAGCCAAAAATTTCTTACACACTTTGAGAACCCTATTTGTAGCAGTTACATATTAACAGATTCTGAATAAATAGGAAATGTCCACGGACCGTGTTATATAAGTGTTGTAATTTATGCGATGATGTTATTCGCGGAGCATCTGAACCGAAAATGGCGTTTTTGAAGGTAACATTAATTTTTGGATAATAAATAATAGAGGTATGTAATGTAGGTAATAGACGATGCAAACGTTATTTTAAATCTAGCTTCGGGCCCAAAAACAGTTCTGTGTTATCCTTTCACTTTAGGTTATATTATGCGAAATATTTTACGTGTGCTAAAAGCAACGACCTCAAAAACTAATTTAATAATATAAAAGATTTTTTTAATCATATATTTATATTTTATAACATAAAATATACATAGAGCTGTAACTTGCGTACATCTTATTTTCTTCTTCAGGCCATTTTATTTTATTTATGTTGTCTTGCATACGTGCATAGATTAAATGTTATTTTATAATTGTATTTTCTGTTACTTCTAAATTATATCTGGTTAGGGTTCCTTAAGTATGATAAAAAATCATAGGATCGCTCGACCGTATGTCCATCTACAGATTCCCAGAATCTACTAGGAATGGAATCTTTAAACTTAAAATTACAGAAAGTTAAGTGCACAATGATATACATAAACCGTAAATAAATGAATTCTGTTTGAGATAAAATACTTGGTTAGATTTGGATATTATTTATTTAACTTTAATTATTTTTGATTGTTTTAGTCTGTAATTTTGATTTGAAGTGACATCACATTCCAGTCCATCTAATTTTATTAATTTATTCATTATAACTTATAACTGCCGCACTGTTTGCACAGGTCTCCTCTTGAAACGGGAGAGAGATAAAACCTAAGACTTCCTATTGGCCTAGTGTCGGTCGGCAATCCTACACATTATAAAGACCCGTGCTTTGCCATAGAACAGTATAGCTCTGGGATCAAATGAGGATTCCTCGTATTTTTTAAACAGTAGCTTATAAACAAGCAACAGCAATCCGATGGTAATTGAACGCCCAAGTATATAACACCAACGACATTATGTACCGACGTGTTGTCGGCCATGAAGGAAAAGAAAAATCCATTTTTATAAAGAACATAAATGATGTAATTTTAGATACATTTAAACCCAAGTCCCTTAAGATGAAAAATAAATTCAAACATACTCGTTACAACTTAAAAATAACATAAAAATGTTAACATTTTTCCTAACACCAGAAGTGATGGTAATGCCTTCTTTGCAGGTTTTATTATTGCTTTTCATCACACTGGCCGTAGTTGATGATGTCTTTGCTCAAGGCTGGGGTTTTGGTCAAAGAGGTTTTGGTCAAGGTGGATTCGGACAAGGCGGATTTGGACAAGGCGGCTTTGGACAAGGCGGCTTTGGACGAGGCGGCTTTGGACAAGGCGGCTTTGGACAAGGCGCTTTTGGACAAAGAGGATTTGGTCAAGGTGGTTTTGGCCAATACGGTTTTGGACAAGGCGGTTTTGGACCAGGCGGTTTTGGACAAAACAGAGGTTTCTGAAGAGGTCAAGGAGGTTTTGGAAATCTTGGTGTATTTTGAAATAGAGGATATGGAAAATGCTAAAAAAGAATAAAGAACTAATGAGAATTTGTTACTCAATAATAACCGTGGACACGTAATGATTTTAAAATATAAATAACAGGTATTTACTTACTAAAAAAATTGTTTTTTATTTAATACAAACTTATAAAAATCTAAGGAACCTCACAATAAAATTCACTTGCTATCTAGAAGTGTCTAGCATTCTACGTTAAATATTGTCATGTATTTAGAATTATCGAAGTAAATTACAATTTTGTTATTAAATAAAAATTATCTAAGACATGATAATTTAATTGCCTTATCCAAAGTAATAATAATGTAACGGGGTCGAATCTTTACATAATATATTTTTTTGGAAATTTTAACGTACGTTGGTTTTGTTATCAATTATTATTTATATATTATTTGTTGGCAAATGTTTTTCATAGAAAGAATTACAGCGATAAAGTGATTGTTATTGTTATGTCTTTGGTTCTAACAAATTTTATGTCATATTGATATCAATATTATATTATAATAGAATATTCTATTTAATTATAAACTGTTTAATTTTGTTGGTATTATCTACTCGTGTTTTAAAAATATTAGACCTTAAGAAATATTTACTAAATACTTAATAATTTTCTAACATAAAACAACATTTAACATACTAAATAATACAAATGTAATTGACTAATATGCTAAAATATGGCAAATGTGAAACACTATTTATGATATTTTAGTAGCTGTCTAATCATATGTCAGCAAATAAAAATATTTCATTTCATTACATAAAATATTTTTTTTAGGATTTATGTCTAAGAACACGTACCCCTCGGAAACCAAATAACGAATTTAGATGATATTTGGTTTATTGTCAGTAACGGTACCTGCGGACCAGCCTGCATAACCAAGCTACCATTGGTACTTACCAAAGCATCAACATACCATACCTGATTAATATCTGGATGACCAATTTATTACCTTTTACCTAGATTACCATCATACCATACATCATGGGATAAATTACCTGATATTTATTAGTAACTAAATGAAACAAAAAAAATTGACATCATAACGACCGGAAAATTAACGCTTGTCCTAAGACAAACTTGTTTCTAAAAACAGGATTGGTCGGGACTAACATTGTCCAAATATTTTTTTTTGAAAACCAACCCAAAACATCGATTATTGATGATACATTTATATGAAAAAAATAGCGGGACGTTGTTAGGCGCACATTTTCTTCATCACGGGTAGTAAGTTGCACCCTTGCGAAGTTATAGGGCAGGGCAGGGCAGTTATAGTAATTGTTTATAGACGGAAAGGAAGAAAGAAGGAAAGAAAGAATGAAAGAAAGAAGGAAAGAAAGAAAGAAAGAAAGAAAGAAAGAAAGAAAGAAGTAAAGAAAGAAGGAAAGAAAGAAAGAAGGAAAGAAGGAAAAAAGAAAGAAGGAAAGAAGGAAAGAAGGAAGGAAAGAAAGAAAGAAAGGAAGAAGGAAAGAAAGAAAGAAGGAAGGAGATAAAGAAACAAGGAAAGAAAGAAACAAGGAAAGATAGAAGGAAGGAGATAAAGAAAGAAGGAAAGAAAGAAAGAAGGAAAGAAAGAAGGAAAGAAAGAAAGAAGGAA
>PDGT01000017.1:5255988-5340983 GCA_003671415.1 Megathymus violae | reverse complement strand
AGAAAGAAAGAAAGAAAGAAAGAAAGAACGAAAGAAAGAAGAAAAGGAAGGAAAGAAGAAAAGAAGGAAGGAAGGAAAGAAGAAAAGAAGGAAGGAAGGAAAGAAGGAAGGAAAGAAAGAAGGAAAGAAAGAAGGAAAGAAGGTAGGAAGGAAGGAAAGAAAGAAAGAAAGACGGAAAGAAAGAAAGACGGAAAGAAAGAAGGAAGGAAAGAAAGAAAGAAAGAAGGAAGGAGAGAAAGAAAGAAAGAAGGAAGGAAAGAAGGAAGGAAAGAAAAAGAAAGAAGGAAAGAAAGAAAGAAAGTAAGAAGGAAAGAAAAAAGCAGGAAGGAGAGAAAGAAAGAAGGAAAGAAAGAAGGAAGGAGAGAAAGAAAGAAGGAAAGAAAGAAGTAAAGAATGAAAGAAAGGAAGAAACAAGGAAAGAAAGAAGGAAAGAAGGAAAGAAAGAAGGAAAGAAGGAAAGAAGGAAAGAAAGAAAGAAAGAAAGAAAGAAAGAAAGAAAGAAAGAAAGAAAGAAAGAAAGAAAGAAAGAAAGCAGGATTTGTTTCGTCATAAGGACTTAGTGTTAGAGACATTTATTTTCTCAAAAGATTTACATTTCAATCACTTGCAGAGAAATTACAAAATAAATTGTAGAAAATTAAACCCAATTAATTACACTAATTAATACATTTACAATACAATACGGAATATATGACTAACAAGAACTGCCCTCAATCTATGCGATGGAACGGTCAAGAACCACTGCGCTGGTTATCAGCGCAATCCTTTTGTTTATGCAGATTTTACAATCAGTTTACACTGTGGCTCCATCTGACGTCACTCCAGTAGCTAGGCTCTGTTGTAGCACGATGTTAGCCGAGTATCGACGTCATCGCGGCGGCCCTGCTATCACTCGGATTTCGTGCCGGGTTTCGTTTCACGTCTATGCTAGTGAACATCTCCGACACACACACATATATGTATATATACATATAAATGTATATATATATATACATACAGTATATAAAACCTTGAATAATACATTGTCGAGTAATTCCTATTCAGATATTTTTTCCGTATTGGGGCGGCTACTACCCCCAATCCCATGCTGGCAGAACAGGGTGTCGTAAGAGGCGACAGAAGCCAGCTTGCTTGATTGTAGGGCTTCGCGTGTGGATTATATTATCAGTATTATTATTAAGCCATTAATATTATTAATGGTTCTTTCCGTGAATCCTGCCTGGCTAGCTACCACCCTCTGCTTGAGTCAGTCGCCAAACGACTCGTCGTGTTCCGGCTGGGGGTTTAAGAGCCAGTACTTGCTTTTTAAGTTTCTTCTCATTTCCTGGCCGACAACGCATCAGTGATGCCTTTGGTCTTGCTAATGTCCATGGGCGACGATGACCGCTTACCATCAGGTGGCTCGTCTGCTCGTTTGTCGGCTATTAATATTTAAAAAAAAACGGATTTTCTCCCACAATGAGAGAATTTAAGTCCATGTCTGCCACGCTGACCAAATGCGGATTGGCAGACTTCACACACTAATATGGATATGATGAAGACATTGTTTAAAACATTGGAGTTTTTGCAGAATTCGGGCAGATGGTTTAACTTTTTTGATGAAGATTAGATTAATTTATTTATTTCTAACAATGCACCAGACATCGTTAGGTACATGAGATATACCTATATATATGTTAATAGAAAATTTACTTATTAATTAATCATGTGACGCCATTTGCACAACTATTTCGTTTACTTACCAAGTAAGCAATGCATACATGTAGTACCTACAAATATCTCGTTTTCTAAAGATTATGTCCTTAATTATATTAATTTTTATCTCAGTTACTTCTTTTTATTACGCACTTTATAAATTGTTCATATTTATGTCATACACCCAAAAATTTCTCGCTTTATCTATGGGTAAAATCCACATGAAAATCCATGGAGTATTTTAAGATTATTGCATTTAGACAGACATACATAGACGTACATGTACGTACGAACATACCGTATAATGAGTTTTTCAGATTGGTACGGCAACAACAGCTTCTATATTAGTTATCATCTATAGTGTACCATTATCATGACTTCGAAGGTGGCTACAGACACCATTACAGACATGAACACGGTGAACACGACTAAGGATACCACCACGGCTATGGCTTTGGATTTGAGCCTTAATTTTCGAATAAAAATTAAATAAAAAGTTTTCATCATTCTAAAGTCCTTCGCATTGACGTCATGTGTAATTTATTAAACCAGTTTGATTACAAAGCTAACTTTATGAACTTAATAAATCTTCAACGACGGTTGCCATATCAGGATGGATGCGATTTTTTTATGTATATTATTGAATGAATATTATATTGTAGTCCAATAGCGTGTGTCATTTGTAATATTAATAAATCTTTTTCTGCTTCTTCTGATCTAAGTGTTGGGCCCTTGTCGGCGCAGCTGATGGAGCCCTCTCCAAGGTGGAGATCGGGAGCCACCTCCTTTACTTTCTTATACGATATGACGTCAACTTTCTCCTTTATCTGTTTCATATAACTGATTCTTGCCTGCCTCTCCCTCTCTTTCCTTCTACTTTACCTTCGATGATGTTTTTTATGAAAAACGTCATGTCGTACAAGGTGTTATTAATAAATAACACTGTGAAAAATTCTTTGACTCGTTTGAACCCCTCAATAAAAATAAATATGTCTAACAGTTTTAGCCCATTAAAGATTCGGTGTCTGAATATGAGCTTGTTTCCGTACGGACAAAAATTTAAACGTTTTATATGTACGTCCGAAGAAATGATAAGACTGAATGACCTGCGAACAGGTTTCAAGTTCAAACTTCAATTTTTATCAACAATTTTAGGTTACTGTAGAAATAAATTAAAAAATCACATTACCTTGAGAAACACAATTTTATTATAAAACTGGACACACACACCAAGCCGCAAAATTCAAAAATCCGATACAAAGTATGTATATATAATAAGTTGATCCAGCAAATAATACAGTATCATTTTCTCTCCTCGTGATAGTGTCACGTATCGGATAACAATGGCACTTTTGAAGGTTAGTCATACACTTTTACACTCTATAAAAGTATATTTTTTGTATTAAGTGATTCTATTGCCATGTCTAATTACGAAAATTTAGTAATTTATCATAAGAGTGTGTTTACAGATGGATACATGTAAAGGATTATACATACATTGAAAAAGTGTTGATGTGTTTTAATAATTTTGCAATGTAATCCACATATAAATATCTCGAATCTCGATCAACCGTTCAGTTTTATAGGGTTTTTACTGACGCAACGAATCGTTTCTCCGTATTTCACAGGTATCTCGTCATAAGTGACTTACACGTCTTCGTTGTTATAGAACGGATACCAGAATAAACCTCTTTTGTTATTCTTAACACCTTCAGGCTACTACTCGTAATATTTTATTAAATTATATCTCGACTACTTTCCTCGTCAGTTTATTCTGATGCGGTTATTAGATTTACAATTGTTTTTATAATAGTTCTTGTAATACCTGCTTAGGTGTTTTGGAATGTAGGCGTTTCTAAGCGGCAAGATTTTGTATGCATTATATTTATTAAGATTAGAGCTAGGCAAACGTTTATTACAAAGCAAAAAGTGTTTAGTTTTCAACAAATCAATCCAACTTGAAATATTAATACTCAATGATACTCAAGCTGATCACTCATCATGACCAATTTAAAGAGCCAAGTGTATGTATAAGCTACCGTTAAAATTAGGTTGACATGGAAAAAAACAGTCCTTCTGATACAATTTTGTAATCACTGACTTGATATCCAAAACTGTTTTGAACATAAACTATTTTGCATGGCAAATCCCCTAAGTTATTTTATTGCACTTAATTCCCACGATTTATAACATACTTTTGGTAGTTCTACAATAGGTTGTTTTTTTTTCAGATTGTTACAACCGTAGCATTAATTTTAGTGATGATCTGCGTTGTAGCCCCGCATCCTCATTACGGTTACAATTATGGAAGTGGTTACGGTGGTTACGGACACTATGGAGGAAACTATGGTTACGGAAGCTTCGGAGCAGGCTTTGGAATTGGAATCGGTTATGGAGGAGGTTACGGCGGCCGATTTGGCTATGGAGGTTTCGGAAATGGCGGATACGGTCACGGTGGACTTGGTTTTTATGATTTCGGATTCTAAAGTTAATATCTTGTCTAAATAAGAGTTATAAGATTTATTAATAAAACTAGTTTAATAACTATTTAAATTTATTTTAATTTTGTTTAACCTATTTTATTTTAATACTAGTGGCTCAGTGAGCTGATTCAGATTTATCGGACTATGAGAGATCATCTTTGATAGTAACTGAAGCATAACTGAACCAAAGTACAGAACAAAACGCGTACCTCTCATTATTAAGCCAGATGGTCCAGTTTTACCTGGTACTTCAGCTTCTAGACCTGGTACTAGGGCTGGTAACTTCACTACAGGTTCAATGACTAATGGATCAACTGCAGGCGTTACAACTGGTGGTGGCTCGACAATGGGTTGCACTTTGACTGCTTCAGTTACTTTAGGTGTCTCAATTACCGGCGTTTCTACTTTTATGTTTACGGGAAAGGGCAACTCCGTTTCTTGTAAAGATGGTATTAAACTATTCAATGGTACTGCACTTGAAATATTTGTATGCATTTTTGAAATACTTTCCTCCAGCTTTTCTACAGATGGTACATCTATATGAGTATGTATTGGTTGAATAGGTGTTATTTCGTCTTGAGGTGCTATCTGTTGAACTTCTGTTTCTTTAAGAGCCGAAGTTACTACATCTGGAACCACTGCTGATGGTTGCACAGCAGTACTCATCGTATGTATCGATGGTGCAATTATAAGACTAGGGTTTATAGGTATAACAGACGACGTGTGCACAATACCAGCTGCTAAATTTTCTGGTTCGAGAATCGGCTTTATATGAACAGCTTGTATATTTTCTACAACAGGTACAGGCATAATTTTTTCATCTGAGTTGAGACCCAAATGATTTACGCTTGTAAATAGTCCAGGAACGTTACCGTTTGCTTCATCGTCCAAACTCACTTCATTAACACTGTACATATTTTCATCCTTAGGATCCTCTACAACTTCCCTCTTTGCAATATCGTGCGTTACACCAATCAATTTAAACGGGAACCACTTTTCCTTGATAAACGATATATGTTTAAAAGGTATAGCACTTATTTCCATCTCATAATTTTTTTTAAAACTTACCCCTTTGAATATGGGTTTGGGTAACACAAATTGAAAGAACTGAACAATGAAAAATAACACGAAAAACTGAAAAAAAAAATATCTAATTAGTATTTTATAAAATAATTTAAAAAGACATTTTTTATAAATAATATTTATTACCTGCTTCATTGATTTCATGATGTTGAGACTAAACTTAAAACTGAACGACTACGATATTGAACACTTTTAAATATCCATTGTTTTCGTAATTAACTTCGCGAGATCTTTTATATAAAGAAGAGGGTCGACCTTTAAACAGCACGCTAGGGTATCTCGTATTCCACTAACCGGGTTAAGGTTACCGTAACACCTTTTAATTTATTTTATCTTAGAAATAAAAGAGAAAAAGCGATCACGTTATTTTGTTGTTAATTGCAATAATAATTAATTCCAAGTCATAAGGGTTAAAATCGAATGTGTTCCTGAATAAGAGGAATAATAATATATATTGTAATTTTTTATAGGCGGTTGACTACAATTTCACACGATGGTAACAAAAGATGTAATCTAAGCATACTAACTTAGTTAACAACTACATAACTCAATAAATATGATATCAAATCAATACAAGTTTACACACACCCCCTCATTAAATTTATAAATGGCATTGACAAGTACAACTAAGATTTTAGAACAAGTATTTATCGGTCATAAAGACTTCTGCTGTGGCCGGAAATCACATTTACATCCAAATGAGCCTCAATATCGTCTTTTAGCACCGTGTTTACTCGTTTGAAAGCGTTATTAACTGAAAAAAGCGTCAACAATTAATAACCTATACAGCTTATCATTAAATTAACAAACAGGTATAATAATGCGGATAAATCGCTTTGTTTTCGCTCATGGACGCATCAGCGATGCCTTTGGTGGTAGTGAGATCCATGGGCGACGGTAACCACTTAACATCAGGTGGTTTGTCTGCTCGTATGTCGACTAGTTATACATAAGAAGGTTTCTGGCTTCGTAAAGAAAGATAAAATAACAGTAAAGGTACCATTTTCATACTAATTCTGCCGTAAACACTTTAGCCACAAGTCTATTCAAGGATCTCAAGATCTTGACATGGCTTGAACTCATTATCCACTTCTAGTTATAAAAGTAGGCCAATAAAAGGACATTGAAAGAGGCATTCGTGACGTGCATACGGTCGAAAACAATGACGTGTTTTCGAAAGTACTGGGAGTGTGGAACCAGTTTCGAAAACACGCACAGAATATTTATTAATATCCGTTTGAATAGTGAAACTCGTTTTAAAGAGTTTGGGTGACAGTAGAAAAGTCCAGATTTGAGTGATATCGGCCGTTGCATAATGTTTGTCAACATGTGTAAACTATTTAGTAGGTATGTAGCTGTATTTCACAAAAGTCTCAATATTCATGGACCTTCTCTCAGAATGCGAAAGGTTACAATGGTAACAAAATGTGAGTTCGCCGACTTCACTTTTAAGTATATTGTGGTGACCCTGTAGCTACTCATTTCCTTATGATATTATCCTTAACAGAAACAAGTCGTGATTAATTTCAAACATGCATATAATTTTACAAAATTACACATGTTTCCACAGTTCTAACCGAGGTCCTCCGAACAGAAAGCATTGTGTTACATAACTAACGTGTTTAATTGATTTCATACTTTTATATACTTTTTGATTTTTTACTAATACCTGGCATAATGTTGGAGTTCGATAATTTTTGTGTCGAAGCTGTCCTCGCCTGCACGTGGAACACTGCTGAATAATGGACGCGGCAATGGCGCTAGATACCCATTTTGGTGATCGCTATTCTCTATACCACCTAGCATGATCCTGACAATGTTCTTGCATGGTGATTAAGATTTATATCTGTCTAACCTAACCTAAGCACCATGAATATTTCTAACATATGTTTCCACTACGTTGAGACAGTATGCATTAATGCTCCCCCCTTAAGAAATACATTTGGTGGTGAGAGGCTTTCCGCAACACGCAAGACAGATACGGCAGGAAACGCGAACCGCGAAGTGTAAATGATTGTGTCATGCTTTGTGTATTTTTCGTTCCAAACAATAAGTGAAAAACCATACTGAACGTTCCATACAGTGTATAAATACTGAAGAAAAAAAAGGTAACATTTGTAATATCGCCATCCATTAGAAACAATTTTAATATCTGTAGTTAAAATGATATCTACCCATAATGGAAATAATAAATAATAATAATTCCTTACTCAACTTATCGAAACAAAAATTATTTAATACTATTTTTGACTTAATCTTAAACTATCCATTGCCCGTTTTACATGGTGGTAAACCCTTTTTATCTGTCCGGTTATCCACCAACCCAAAAAATAAAATCAACAGTGACTTTTTTGATGTGTTAAGGTAACAAAATTAGCCAGTTAAACGCTTTTTTCGAATTCGAATGTCGAAGGTTCATTTATGGCACTTACTCTTACCCTCAGGTGATCTGTATGTTTGTTTGCCAGTTATTGGTTTCTAGTTTCAGCTTTTAGCGTCTCTTTATGAAGAAAAGTTACGAAAGTGAAAGGGATCGTATTTCGTGTGGATTGAATTTGTGGTAAAACTTGGTGTGGGAAGTATACCGCCCGAACACAATCGACGTATCTTAACGATTGTTATAAGTTGATAACAAAATAGACCGTGGGGTTCACGTCCATAGCTTGAAAACCCACATGAAATGTTTCCATTAGCAGTGCCATCCAGCCTCCCAAAGCTCCTGAAATTGCTTAATTCAATCGAGCACTTACAATGCTCAAGTCATTCCTAGAGTAGCTACTAGCGCTTCCCAACTCTTAATATATTCAAAAAATAACCGTCTATAAACCTTTAGTTTTGAATCCTTGCTTAAGCAATGTTGGTAGCCTGTCCGCTGTCAATTATCATAAAGAAGTTAAGTGTTTTACCAATTTATAACTAATGAAGCGTCCAGGATCCCAATTTAAGTGGCCCACCTCAGTCTTTGAAATTAGCACACTATATATAATAATATCAGCTTCAAATAATATTAAATAGAAACGTACAAATTATCTACTATAAGTTATTAGCAGTCCCCAACAGACTTTAATGAATGGAGTGGAGTTCTTGGATTACACCCCAATTTGACGTCTCTGTAGCCAGATGCCTACCATTATGCCCTACCAAGTACTCCACTACCCAGGAGAGACACTGAAAAAAAAAACAAATAAATCATTGTTTTCGGGTCTTTCTTGTTTCTAATAACATTTTATATTCGTTCATACCAGCTAATTCCAACAATCCTTGTCATCAATGTAATAATCAATCAATAATCAATATAATTGTATATAATACAATTAATAATAACAACTTAATTTCTTAATATTTTCAGGGCCATGGCTAGTCGAAAGTACATTTTAATAATTCTTATTTTCATGATGGTGCTGTTCGCAATTAAAGGAGAAATTATCGATGACCTCATTGACCGCTCGTTCGGAAAAACTTCAGCTTCTTCCAAACGCGACATGTCGGACATTATCTCGAGATACCTCGATTACATGTTCCCAAAAGACGATGCGGACACTTCAATTATGAAACAGATTTTTTCGTTGCTATCTGAAGACCGACCACCGAGCCTGGATAGTCAGGCAGAAGCTCTAGATTACCTCCTAAAATGAGAACATCATAAGACAGAGAAACGCTAGTTTCCCAAGGAAAACGACTCTAGTTCACAGCCGCAATGTACATAATTACATCAATTTACAGTACACAATATATAAAGACACAAGCACAATGACACTGTGACATGAATAATCAGCTATTGTTCGTATGTATGAATAGTGATTGAAATAATATTGACGCATATAAGCGGAAATGCTTTAATCCACAATGGACTTGTAACCAAAAATGTTAGAAGAAGATAGATTAGGTCAAAAAATGTACTATTATTGATATCTATACTAATAATAAAATTCTAACTGAGCGATTTCTGTACATGAACGATATATAAGAAAAAATATTATTAGTGGCCTTTACTAAAACAACAGAACCCAAAATAATAGTTGTTAGAATTTTTGTCGTTTGTCTGTGCGTTTGTTCCCGCTAATCTCAGAAACGGCTTAACCGATTTTATTCTGGTTTTCACTAGTGTATTGCAATAAAGATCACTTAAAACTTAAAGTTTGTTTAATTGCATTCCGTCCATAAATAAAAAAGTTATGAATTAATATATGTATTTCTAATTCACCGAACGACAAAAACCCAGAAAAATGCAGCTTTAAGCGTAAGGTAGTTTTTCCGAAGCGAAGCGAGGGCATTTGCTAATATACAATAAGATAAGAAAAATACTAATTATAACGAGAGTATGGAATAGACTAAGTATTACTGTAGTAAAAAATAAATTAACTGTAACTTGTAAAATGTACACATTTACGTTTGTTTTATGTATGATGTTACATACATGTAGCGTACAATAATGTGTATTTTAATGTATCGAGTTGTTTAACACATACAAGAAGGATTTTTTGTATAAAGCTAAAATTCTATAATTGTCAATCATCGCGACTGCCTTATTTCCTTAAATATTATGTATCGTAATCATAATATAAATAATATCAATTATGTAAAGTTTATAATAAATTATATGTTTTATTTACTTACTTAAGAATTGTTAAATAATAATCATAAAATAAAAAATAATCATTACTTGATTTGAAATTGAAAAGCATTATTAAAAAATCCAACTTCTAAACGACATTATAAAGCAAACAGTATTTAAAATTCATATTAATAGATTACTTTCATATTCACAAATTCTCCCAACTATAAATCGAGAAATTAATCAATATATTAACAGAAAAATCAGTTTTTTTTGCTTTACACTAATGTTATGAATATTTTCAAGTCGGTTATTTTTGAATAAAAATAATTTTTATTTCCATCAGTCCAACATCATAAGTGAGAACAATTTGGCAACAATTATAGGTAGCAAAATTTTTAAATTATGTTTGATTAATCTCCATTAAAATATGTCCCTCACATAATGTACAATAGATAACGCAATCGTGATCATTTATAATCATCATAATTAATTAAGGCAAAACTTTATTAGGCATTACAGTTACAGTTTTACATAAAATACTTATCAGAGACCTAAGGACTATTACTGTAGTTTTTTGACCCTACTTGCATCATTTTGACTACATTGTGATATCTTATTTGTATAACTTACAATCTGTACAAAATACAAATGGACACATTTTGTCCGTGCTCACTCGAAATTCGAGGATAATAAGTTGTGATTTTGTTTATCTATTTACTTGTGATTAATATTTATAAATCGAGGGGATAGGTAACTATTTTATATTGGAAATGCACAATTCGACGACCACAAGCGTTTCTTTATAACACCTGATACAAAGTACATGTTATGATAAAGTATGTAGTCTGCATGCCAAATATTACTATCAGCACAATCAATATCCATGATAAATTGAAAGAAAATCATTTTTGTGAATAACTGACAAACAATCCCATGTAATCAAACCTAACCTGATCACACACGGTGTATGTGTGCAAGGGATGTTTATCTTATTCACAAACACGGATGACACCGTAAAAGGTTTCAAGTGGATGCGTAGCGTAAACATAACCATCTAACTTTAATTTTGCAGGCGTTAATCTCATTATGATACATTAATATATATAAAAGGGCTAATTATAACAAAAAGTTATTTCTTGTATTTTATTGCGTTTTGAAATAACTACATTTTAAATTATCAATAAACAATTGTCTATATAATTTAGCAAAAACTTTCAACACTTTTTAACAAATATGTTTTACACAATTTGCCAAAGATAAAAATTGCATCGTTAGTCCTGTAGGCACTTCACATGTGTTAACATACTTATTATGAGTAGTAATAGTATAAATTGATGGATAATTAATTCGTTCATTAATGTTAAGACTTCTAAGTACAAAAGTTCTGTTATAAGCATAAAAAGTATTTAATTATGTGACAACAACAAGTTTTGGGGAAATTTTGTCACATGTAATAATTAAAACAGTAGTAAGCTATTAATTTTTAATTATTTGTACATTAATCTGCTAATAAAATCACAGCACCGTTTTAAGAATAAATTCTTGTGCAAACAATTTTTTCCTCAATGTTTTCACAACCCGTCGTCGTACCATAATTAAAAGATATTGTAGCCGGTCTGGCATCTACCAACCTCTCGGGCGTTTGATCTGAGTTTACTACGACGTTATCCTTATTGACTTTATGCGAGTCCAAAAGAGGAGGCCTTGGTGGATTGGTAAAAAGTCCTTCATTATAACCGCACTCAAGACGATTCGCTCTTATGCGACATCCATTCTTCAAATCTCTTGTTTCATCATTATTGGGCATCCCTACATTTCTATTGTACCCACATAATACTCGATTGCCAACAATTTTGCACATTTTGCCGTCGAAATCATATGGACAACATTTTTTTCGTTTGCGTGCAGGTCTTTCGGGAGATACAACTGCTCCCATATCATTCAAGCCAATGTTTGGAGATAGATTTACAGGAGTTTCCTGGCACACACAGCTTCTTGCTCTAACCATTGCACTGGTTATCAGAAAAAACTAAAAACAAAGTTTTATTCACTATCAGAAAATATTGATTTCAAATCATTTAAAATGTTTCTTTTAAAACTTACCGCAAACAATCTAGCATAATAACTGACCATTTCCCTTATCACAAATCAACTAAAGCAGTATATTTCAATTAACGGGCTCATTTCTGAGTACCGTCGGAAAAAAAAATATCTTTGGACTTAGTTGAATATACTTTAAACATAAACGACTGAAAAATTGAAAAGTCAAAAAAGTAACAAAATATATGTACAACCATAATTATTTTATGTATCGTAAATATACTTAGAAAACCCAAAAAGATGAAAACAATTTATACTTGTGAAAAATCGCTTAAAATTTATATTATTATCTTGACGAAATTGTACTTTTAAAATTATGTAAGAAATTACTTTTTCCAAAACTTTACTCATTAGAATAATGATTTCACCTTATTGTACAACACTATGCTACACTTTATAAATATTAGCCTATCGAGCATCTCGACATACGGCAGGTATCCATCCTTAAAAGACTGAAATAACTTGCCCACGTCGGTGTTGCCGGCTACTTACAATGTGGGAGTCTTCAAGAGGAGAGTGAATAGGCTTTTATCAGTTAGGTGCGTTCACCATCTTAGACTTCATTACCCCTTACCATCAGGTGCGATTGTTGTCAAATGTTAACTTATTTTATGTAAAAAAAAAATATTTCAAATATGTATGTATCGCAAACCAGGGCCCGGAACCGCTTACCCTTGAAAGGGTTTTTAAGTGGGTATTTTTAGCACTGGTTTTGACAAACCATTACACACTGGTAAGCCTTTCAAAGATTAACCGCTCATACGGCTAAGCCCTTTGTTTGAATTAATTCGAGTTAACTCGAAACCCCCTCAAGAGGTTTTGTAGGTAACCGGTTTTGGACTGAGCGCAAGCTAAATCGGTCTTAAACTCTATTCGTATTCGATTTGTTTTCGATTCAAGCCGTTCATTTGATTAATTCGAGTTAACTCAAAACCCAATCAAAACCCCTTCCACGGTTTTCAACGGTAGGTGATTCCCTATTGAACACAATCGATTTTGATCTTAAGCGTGATTGTATTTAAATTTATTTTTCATTAAAGTAAGCGGTTAAATTAAGCAAATAAAAAATAACAAGTCTTAAAAAAAACCCTTCAAAACCCTATCCCAAACAACCTGGGTTGGTTAGGGTTAACCCGATCGAAAGGCTTATCACCATACTGGCTAAGCTGATCGAAGGTTAACCCAAACGAACGAGTAACACTCGAACAGCTTAAGCCCTTCCAAAGGCTTAATCAAATAAACGGGTTTTCCGCCCTGTCGCAAACTCCAAATTAGGCACGGAAGGTTTTACTAAGTATTAGTTATATTTTCAAATTGTACCCGCACAAAACATTACTATTCATTTCTTTCAGGCGCTTCGCGTTTATTTTATTGTTTTAAGTGTTAGTTTAGTTATTTAAATTACAAATATGTTTATATTTTTCAATAACTTCTATAAAAGCAAGTCAAAGATTATTTAGTATATTAAAATATCTGTCATTCTCCATTTTATCTCTTACCTCAAAAAGTGTGCGAAAACGTATCTGAAAAAAACTCACAAAGTGTGCTTGCTATATATTGACTCATAATGTAAACTTTACGTAAATATGCCTAATTTTACACAATAAAAAAAACTAGTTTCGTGTGATTTAATTATTTATGTCAAGTGAAAAATAAATACCTACAAATAAGTACAAAGTGCGTGAAATTTTATATTAAATGTAATAGAGAATATGAAGCCGCAATGTCATCCTCACTTGTACGTAGCGCAGTTCGTTGGTCATGGACGCATTCTCACGCCGAGCAGCAGCAGCAGCAGAGATAGCAGGATGACCATCCAAATACCAGCTAGCTAAAATGGTATTCGCAATAAAGGCTAAAATGTCGTTGTTTCACCTTGTCTGGCACTGCGATCACTGTCAATGCCATTAATCACATTTCAACGTTATTAATTATTAAAGATACTCATACTTCAACTTTTCCCATACGACGCCGTTTTAGACTTTAAGAAGGATCGAACCTGTTCCAATTTAGATTCTCGTACAAATTCTACCTTTTTTCTTTGTTCGTCATAATCTTGAAGGATCTTTTGAAAGCGGTCTTTATTTAAATTATTCACATCCAATTTTGAAATTTTTTTTAGAAATGACGTGTTTAGTTTACCCTTATTATAATCATCTATCATCCTTTGTAAAATCCCTTGCTGAGATTTAGAAACTGAAAATCGTTTCTTTAAATTTTTTACACTCATATTTTTAAGTAGATCCTTATCATTATGATGTTTTTGCTTATTCTCATATTCTCGAAGTATCTTATGGAATCTTTGCTTATCTAAATCAGTAAAATCGAGTTTAGATCCTTTATTTAAATCTGATAGATTTATTTTCCCGTTTCTATAGTCCTGTAACATTTTATTTAAGATGATTTGTTTTGAACCAGTAATAGAAAATTTCTTTTTTAAGACAGTGGCACTTAAATATCTCAATAATTTAGAATCTTTATTTTTCTCCAAGTAATCATAAAATATTTTGCTCAACCTTTCTTTGCTCATCTGCAATTTTGATTTGCTGATTTCAAACATAGACCTCTCTTTTAAATCTATGACATTTTTTTTATTCCATTTACCTTTAAATTCTGATAATAATGAATATCTATCCAACTCATCGGAAATGACTTTCTTATAAGGTTTTAAATTCTTTTTGTTCCGAAATAACGTTATAATTGAATATTTATTATCTATAGCCAAACCCTTATTTTTGTTGTCTTTTTCGTTATTCTCCTTTTGTAATTTGTTTTTACTTTTTTTAAACATCTTATCTCTTACACTGCCAAGATTGTATCCAGCTACATCATAATCATCTAGACATGGTTCTGGTGAACCGAATACTTTTTTCTTTATACATCGTTTTAATTTTCTACACATAATTTTGCGAATCTTTCGGCATAGCTTTTGACAACAAGTTAATTTTTTGTTTTTCTTGGTTAAATTTTTTCTATTTTTTTTCTCTGAAAACAGGTACTTAGTATTACTTCAATACAATATCATTGGTTCTCTGTTTAATAATTTATTGAGCTTTGTCTTTTACCATGAAAACTACCTTTTTATCATATTTCATTTATGTTAATTAGTAAATGAAACTACATAAATATCTATCCGTAACATGCGGCATCTGATCAGAACTTTGTACAGTTATTTCATAACTTACTGTTATTGTTTTTACACATTCTTTTTCCCCCATTCTCACGTTATGAAAGGATATGTTACTTTACTTAATAAATCGAATTCGAGCTCCTGTATCGCGTTTCTAAATGCCGCCAGTCAATAGAAATTAAGAAATATAAGTCAATAGAAATAGAAATAATTAAATTTATTCGTAGGTAATTAATAATATTATTTTAATGAGTCATGCCATCTTGACATAACTACTTGTCATTTCACATGCGGACAGATTAAACTGTGACAAAATGTTGAAAATTAAATAAAAAAAAAACAGATACTGCAAGAAAAATATTAAGATAACATCAGTGAACACTTTTATTGAGGTACATTTAAACGAGAGCTCTAGAATTCCGAATGTATTTAATAAATTCTAGGCTGTCTTAAATAACCAGGAATCGCTTAGGCATATTCGCTCGATAAAATACATCCGTTGTTATCCACGTTTTAATATGAAGAGAGAGAGAGAGAGAGCACATCCTACCTACATATTTACAGTTTTTAAGATATTTTTATTTACACGTTTACCAATAGTTTTAACATACAGTGTGGGTAATACAGTTACTTATCGCTCGTCTCATAGAGCTACTTTGCTGAACTTACAGTTAAAAACGTATGACGGCCTTCACATGTAACCACGACGTAATTGTTTTATTATAACAATTATTGAATTTGTTTATTTTCTTGTTCACCTAACAAAATAAGCATTACCATCCTCCTGCCCTTATCCCAATTTTATTTGTGGTCGGCGCAGCATTTATTTTTCTTCCATACTTCTCTATCAGCCGTCATCTCACTAGTAACTTCCATTCTAGCCATATCATCCTGCACACAATCCATCCATCGCTTCTTTGGCCTTCCTCTACCTCTATAGCCATCTACGTTCATACTTAATACCTTCCGTACAACATGCTTTTCATTCCTCCGCATAACATGACCATACCATGATAGCCGGTTTCCGCGTAGCTTTTCGGTTACCAGTGCAACTTTCATACTTCTTCTTATGTACTCATTCCTTACTCTATCCATTCGCGTTATACCACACATCCCTCTTAGCATTCTCATCTCAGCTGCATGCAGTTGTCTTTCATACATCCCTTTTGTGGCCCAACATTCTGATCCGTACAAGACAGCAGGTCTGACCATGGTCTTGTAGATCTTCCCCTTAAGTTTAAGGGGAATACGGGGGTCGCAAATTGTCCCCGTAACCTGCCGCCATTTCATCCATCCTACATTAATTCTGTGCGTAACTGTCCGATCTATTTCGCCATGACATTGTACAAGTGAACCGAGATACCGAAAGTCGGAGCAAACTGGAAGAAGCGCACTGTCGAGCGCTATGGCTTCAGGACTGGAGAGACCGCCGAAATCGCAGAACATGTACTCTGTCTTGGTTCTGCTGATTTTCAGGCCAACATTCTCCAGTTTCTGTTGCCAATCCTCCAATCTGCTCTGAATCTCAGGTCCATCTTCTCCAACCAGAACAATGTCGTCAGCAAATAACATGCACCAGGGTGCCTCCTCCTGTATGTCCGACGTCAGAGCATCCATTATCAACAGGAAGAGGTAAGGACTCAAAGCCGACCCTTGGTGCAAGCCTACTGCCACATTGAACTGGTTGGAGTTGCCAGCAGACGATCGGACATATGTACAAGCCTGCCTGTACATTGCAAACCTAACAAAATAAGCATATATGAATATTTTTATAGATTTATGTAGTGATTAAGTTTTTAATTATGGATATAATAATAATGATTATTATTACTAATATTTATTAATTGAACGTTTAAAATTTATATTTAAGGTTTTGTTCAATACATTATTTCCTATCCTTCATTTATTTTAGTGTACTGTTTTATTAATTAAAAAAAAATGATTTGAATATCGGTCTCTCACATCCTGTATGCACCTCTAATTGCAGTTCAACTGCAATTTAATAAAAAATCAATTAGCAGCGATTACGGTGAAGAACACCAATAAGGATACCTGCACAGTTTAGTTCTCCATAATGTTTATGTTTATGAGTTATGATGAATTGATTATACCTACTATACAAAAAGACAAAACCGAGGGAGATGGAGGGCCATTATAAAGTAGAACGTTCTCTCTTATAACCATTGTCACGACCTCCAGCATTAGGGTACCGACTCAAGGAGGAGAACTATGCAAAAATTAATTTAAACAAAAAAATTAAAGGCCTATTATTCATATTTAATTACTGATAAAATTATGTTAAAATCAGCATAACCACTAATTATAATAATTTTGTATACTGAGATACTTCCATAGATTACTTAAAATTCTTGTTTTGCGGCTAAAGAATTATGAATACATACGTAACAAGTTTCGACCAACAGTGTTATTTCTTTGTTCCAAAATAGCCAGTTTATCAACAAAATATACGGAAATAACAAGGTTAATGGTTATTGTAATGACTTTGTTAGTCATCACTTTCTGGTTTAACCAGAAATGTACATATATAAAATGGCCACGCCCACATAACGATATATAATAAATTACAATACAGTTTTTCATAAACTACTAGCAACCCACACTTCGCACAAATGCAATTTACTAATGAAGGAAATGCGAAGTATGTTTATGAAAAATAACTTTTTTTCATGTATTTTCAGACAGTGTTACATTACAATCCTACCTATTGGTAACTGGTGATGTAAGCTTAGACGGTAAAGCGCATTAACTTAGAAAAAGCCGATTCACTCTCGCCTTGAACTCATACACAATGTCATTGGATGGGATTACCGATGCGGGCAAATCTTTCCAATACTTCGTGGTTAAATTAAATATGTTTATTTCTTATAATATCTATGTCCATTGCTTTAGGCTGTGCACTGTCAGTCAGTTCGTTGAGAAGTGATTTATTCGACCGAATCTTTTATGGAACTGTCAAACTGAATGTCACATTTATATTTGAGATATTCATTTCTGACTTTTCCTATGGATTTTTTAAATAAATTATTTTAATAAAAAAACAGTTAAATTGTTCGAGCCTTTCTCGTGTGTGAATTTTCATGTATGCAACAAATGATTTTTATTTATATAGTCAGATAGATTAATAGTAACAGCCGGTGAGCGATCAGACAAGCCATATTTCACACACGTAAAAGGTGTCGCCAGGTTTCATGTTTGAAAACAATAACCTTAAAATTTACTGCTCGCAGTACACATGGTTTTGATTGAAAAACAAAATGATTTATGAGAAAGGTTTAAGAATAAACAATGAATATTAAAAAATACGTTTATTAAAAAACAAGTGTTTCGCGTGCGAATATTTTTTGCTTGGGTATAATCATATTTCAAAAAGCTCGGTAGGTTTCTAGTTGATATAAAATAAAATTGTGACGTCAATAGCCAACCGAGATAAATATTCAAAACACTTAGCGTTGATTACCTCTATATTAAAAATGTACGTGTGACTGATCTAAAATAAAATCAGATCTGTAGAACTGCACACTGCAGGTTTAAGATGGAAACAGCTAAACATATACTTTGTGAATGCCACATTTATGGGTCGAAAACTATGGTTTATACAAGAACGTGTAAAGACGGTTTTGAACCTAAAAAAAAAATATGTATATACCTATTCAAGCATAGGGAAAAAGTAACACGATTCTAAACTTTAATATGAAGGGGTTGAATTTATCAAGTTTAATTCATAAGTTTGGTAGTTTGAAACAAAAATTCAAGAGTCTCATTTCTATGTTTTTAAGACTGATGCAATATTACGTAACTTCTGTGTACCTAGTTTTTACAACATGATAAAGTAAAAAAATAAGAAACAAGACATATAGAGCTATTGAACAATATAGATGAAACAAAAATTAACAGTACTAGTATAACAAGACAATCACAAAGGAAAAGAGTATTATAAATAAAAATATATTATGTTAAATAATAAAAAGCAATAAACACAAGGCGTATGAAAAGTAAAAATTTGCCGTTATAACGACCTACTAATTTTATTTTAATAGGATATAAGTAATTAACGTTGAGAATAAATTAACTGAGGTGAGTAGCTTAAGATGCGAAAATCCCCGATAATTAATTACTTCCCAAAATATACACATATATTATTTATGACTTAACTATGGCTACAGTTTAACTGAACCACGGTGCCTACTCGTATTTGAATAATTCATTAACCATTTAAAAAGGGTATTATACCGGACCGATGTAGACTATATATATGTACATAAGTATATACTATATTTTCTATATAAATAATAATTTATCAATCCGAACGAAGTCGGAGCGGGCTGCCAGTCTAATTAAAACGCTTAAACACTGTTATGAAAATCCTTGTGGGCGCAATTATATCTACGAGAATTTAGATATTAAACATGTATTGGTGTTTTAAAAGTTATCATCCTACGAGTATAATTATGTAGGATCGATAATTAGTCGGTGATGATGTTATATTTTGAATTTATTTTTTTGGTTAAGTGCACAAAAAATATCATGAACGTAACAAACTGACGCAAGGAAAACTCGTTGCGATACTTTTATTTTATTGTTTGGCTCCAATATCAAAATAAAAAGTTTATAAGAAACTCAACATAAAATTGTCTATACTTACTATTTTACTGACTCTACCAAGAAATTAGTTCTAGACACGTGAATTTAGATAACAGTTTTCAAGTCTCATGCACAGCTTTCTTTTTTTATTTTACGTATACAATGCTATTTCTGGTAAGTTATTATAGAATTACACAAAAACTACTTCTTAATTAAATAACAAAAATGTACATAAACATGATTGAATATACTAGCAAGCAACAGCAAGGTTCCTCATCCTATATTTTTTACATTACATAGAAACTAAAATCATTCATTTATGTGAATATCCAATAATCCTCTGTTGAATTCGAAGTTTATTACATCTGATAATAAATTAAATTTTGAGTAGTCTCTTGGCGACATAGCGTAGCGAATATTTTATGTTTAAAAAAATTCCCAACTATTACTTTTATTGAAACAGTAATGATAATTTAAATTTAAACACGTGACGGTAACCAATGCGCAAAATATTCAACAAGGAAAAGTCATCTCGTGAATAAATAAATAAGGTATTAGGTCAAAAGCAAATCCAAACTTAAAAAACACATAATTAAAATTTTAATTTTAATTTTATGATAAATATTTTTCAATTGTTAACAAAGTTTATTTTTATGATTACAGACATGTTTAATATTAACAGATTTTTTAACCCTTTCTTACGCTACTCCTAAGTTGGGTCACCTACTACTTGACCCTCTCTCTTACGAAGCCGCGAAGTTTGTTAAAAAAGGCGTCCCACCCAGTACGTCAAATGAAGCACTACGTAGATTTATTCGCATGCAAGATAAATTTGATATCACAACAAAACCTTGTTTGGGTTATGATTACGATGATAAATTATGTAAATTTTTGGGCGATAGAATTATATGTGGCTATAATAAAAACTTGGGTCAACCGAATGATTCTGAAAAGGTGATTGATTTAGGTAAGCGTCAATATGTTGGTTACTTTCCTTAACACTTATGAAATTAGGGTTGTCAAAAATGGTACTTTAATTATTACAGTGATTCATATCGTCTTAACTCTCTCAAAATGAAAAGGGTTAAAGGTATCGTCATTAACAATACCCTAGTGAAAATTGACAGGCCAATTGTACAGATTTGTAGTCATGCGGCTAGGTATTATGTGGCAAAATACAACGCAAGCAAGGCTTTTTGACTTATATGGTAGGACCGCCTCTGCTTTTACAACATCATGGAGAAATCTTAGACTCTGGTAATTTTACATTATATTTCACTGATGCAATTTAAATTATTTTAAACACATGGCATCAATATATATATATATATATATATATATATATATATGAGATCTCTGAATGATTGAAACTCAGATTTCGATCAAACGATAACAGATGAAAAGTTCCAATTTTATTTAAATTCTTAAAACTTCTTTACATAAGTATTATGTTAGAAATCGTAAATAAATATAACAACCACAAAACAAACAGCCTTATCGCTAATAAGAATGAAACTAGAATTAAAATTTACATACCATAAAAAAATCAATTTATGACAAATATTTTAATCTTTTTTTGATTTATCTAAAGGTAATGGATGTTTTATACGTGGCGAAAGAGTTGAATGTGGTTACATAATAGGACCTTATCTAAACTTTCTGCGACCACCTGGAAACACACAAGGTGATAGAAAAGACAAACAAGCGGAACTGAGATCAGTCAGTGAAACCTTATTAATGAAAACGGCTACAGAAGCAACTGCAGACACAAATACAGGAAGAACAAGTATCATTAAAAGCTTAGCAGCTGAGCATTCTATTTCAACAAACACTAGCAAATCATCTCCAACGAAAACTGTTTTATCTACTAGTACACCAACAACAATTTCAACAAAAAATACTGCTACGAGTTTTCTTACTAAGAAGGATATTACAACAAAACTAACGACAAAAGTAGTTCTTCCGATAATAAATATTAAAAACCCTATAAAAGTTACAACACAAAATACAACAACGAATCCAGAACCAACCCCAAATGCTTCTAAACCTACATTTATGTGTGTCGATAAAAACAACAGCGTATTTTGTTATGAATTAAATGAAACAAAATACTTTATTTATTGATATGAAAATAACAATGCAGTGCGGCATTATATTTATAAAATATTATTTACTTAATACTAGTCTTATCTGAAGTTCGTGATAGATACACTAAACTTGCGGCGGTCCACAATTAATCTCGGAAAGCGAATTCAAACCGAAAAGTGACGTCGTATAAAGTAACTTATTTCTCGATAACGACGTGGGGCTAACCATACACGTACAATTACGCAGTTATTACATTATTCATTAGATATTTACTCATTTTACTTTTACAAAATACAATTGTTTTCTTCGTACATCCCTTACTTTTACGATTACAATTTGATTTACACTGTTTACTAACCATGGAAACAGATATTATAGTACTTGGGATGAAAAATATCCTCTATAATATTAATATATACTTATATTACAAGTTACAAATATGCCAAACATCAGCTAAACTTGTTTAGCTGTTTCCGTGTGATATTTGAACAAAGAGATGGACAAAATGCCATTAAAATATATGTATTGATCTTTATATGCCGATAATAAAGCCTACGTTACAATTTGTAGACATCGTTTGATCGGAGCACGTTGCAAATTTATGATTAGTATATGTACGCTAGTAACTAAGGGAGAGTTACTAGTTTTATTGCGTCAAAAAAATCATCATAATCGTCGCACAAAAACTAAACAATTGTTACTTGTTTTCATAGGGTGTTTGTTTATTGTACCTACTATTCGTACAGCCAAGCCATAGTGCATAAGTTACTCACAATCGTCTGGACAACGCGCTTTCTTATTCGCCTCAATCTGCATACAACACTACGCTGATAATTTTTTCAGTATTACTCCAAACTGAAACTTACCTCGTGAATCTTTTTATCTAATGGTAAAAACCATGAGTCGTTTTAAAGATTATCGCGTTCAGACAAACAAACAGACTTTGTTTTCTTAGTATTTTGTGTGTGACATTGCTATGTATGTCAGTTTAAACACTCCGTTCTGAAATTAAGTATTATCTAAAAAGCTCTGATAACATGAATATTCCCTTTATATGCTTTGTTACTTCGCTTTTCATATTTTACAATTAAAGTAGTATTTCTCTGACCATGTTGGTTGGGGCAGACGCTAAAGAGGTAAGTAAATGTTTGTTCTTAGGCCTTAGGTGTTCGTGATACCTCATTTGTGTCCAAACCTGCAACACATGGAATCATTGGGCAGGTGGCTGAACGTGTGAGCTTTAATCGTTCGTTTTTAATCGTCGTTCAGAACTGTCTTAAATCTTTTAATTACATTATTCTCTTTAAATTGGGATTGTTCAACATATTTTTTACTTTGTTTTCCTCTTAATGTGAAGTCCTAGTTGACCTTCAAAGCGCTATTGCAATTGAATCGTCTTCATCAGATATAACGTAATATAATAGGTATTATACACGAACCGACAATAATCTAAAACGGAAAAAACGGTTTTCGTTATTTTGCTATACAACAACTTCTTTTGGTTCGTCTTTATGTAGTAAGTACTTATAACGCGCCCTTTCTGAAAACCCACTCCTTACGTTTACAAAAAGCATCGACAGACGAAATAAAATGAAATAATATTTATTCAAAGTTGATTTTTACAAACGCTTTTCGAACTTGAAACTCAACCGTCAGTGGTCCCGGAAGAAGAAGCGGCAACAAACTCCCGAAGAGTTTTTTTCGTACAATAATGCTATTCGTTTTATCAGGCATATAATTAATTTAATGTTTTTCTTTATATTCTTTCAGAGGCGGTTTACTATTTTCTATGAATTTGAAACGTATACATTTAATGTAACAAGTTTAGAACAGCAGTCAAAACTTTATTTATTTACTGAGCTTTTAGCGAATATCAATACTAAATTTTACATCCTGTTCCACGGGAAAAGATTCATTTACCGCAATAAAAGTATTCTAGACAACAATCCATCATAAAATTTACAAACATGTCACGTACATACGCTTAATTGATATCTATTAATTTGTTTTCGCGAGATACGTGCACAGACTGACAAAAATATCAATATAATATCTTTTATATCCTCTAGTATAAGTATCAATAGCACATTAACTACATATATCACTCATCAATAATAAACATGTTATTATCATTAACAAGAAATACTTGTTTTCATAACTTTTTAATCTTTGTGAAAGGAAATAAAGAAATTTTTATCTTAAAAAATAGAAAAAAGACTTAAGAGTCTTCAACGAGTAACTCACATTACTTAAACTAATTAGAAAAGCTTTTAACATTTAGTGGATAAATCAATAAAAAGTTAATTATTACTCATCAAAGATAATAGTAATTTTAATTAATACTAATAGATTTAACGACGTTGACACTTTAATAATTTGGTGTGAAGAAATCGATCCGACGTTGATATAGAAAGAAACAAGTAACGCGCTATTATACTAGGCCTCTGACATATTAACCTGTAACATATAAAACATTGCCTATTTGAATCTAGGAGAGTAGTTGCTGACAACGCAGGTAAAGGGTATGAGGGAAGAGCCGCGTCTAGATTGATCTTTGTGATAGCTCAGTCACCATTAACAGTATTGCCTGGCGACATAACCGCGTCCATTGTTAAGCAGTTGTTGTTGTTGTAGTTTTTGGACTCAAAGACGGAATAACCCGTTACTCCACGAGATTTAGATCCATATTAAGTCAACACTTTCAAAGTATAATCGAGCACGTACTATCAGCTTACATTGGTCAGCGATTCGCCATCTCATGAGAAAAAATAGTACCTACATAATATGTATTAATTTTCTTTTATTTCTTAGTATTTCATTTAGTCTACTCGAAGAATTCATAAAAATAAATATGCGAGATATAAAAACAGCATTGTTTGAACATATAGCAACTTATAACTTAATCCGGGTAGAAATTGTTTTCGTTTTGTAAGAGATCCTCAAACTGGATTACTGTCATTGTCCGTGAAAATGAAGACGCCACAACCGTATCATACGAACCGATTCGCATGTGTGCGACACTCCATCGGTTATTTACCTACATCCAACGGCTTAGTCACAGGGAAGTTTGATCTTGTATAAATAGGTCGCCAAGAACCACCAGCGACAACAGTCTGTCCACAATTCTCCAACATGAATACTGTAAGTACCTTCCACTGTTGTGATACAATTTTAATAATGCTCTTAGCCGTAGTAAGTTTATTAAAGAAATAGAATGTTATATTAAAATCCAAGATTTTTCCTAAACAAATAATTACTATCTAACCCACAAATGCAATAAGTAATTAATTTAAGTTAAACCATTAGAATTATTAATTAAACATCCATTTATATTATTAAACCAGCAAACCACCCTCGCTTCGCTTCAGAAAAACTTATTTATTATTCTTATAACTTATTTATTACTTATTATTCTTGGCTTGAGAATTAACTTTTTTATTTTAGGTATTATCTATACATATAATAAAATTCTAATTGGTGGCTTTCTGTACATGGAAGTTATATGACAAAAACTATTATTAGGGGCTCTTTTTAACGCAATAGAACCCAAAATGTGGTTAGAATTTTTGTCTGTTCGTGCTAATCTCAGAAACGGGTTAACACACATATGAGACAATGAGTCCAAAATCGTAAAACGTCACATAACATTATCTTTCGTTGTATAAAAACATCATAAAATAAATTGTAAAAGCACAAATTACCTTTAATGTAACATAGGCAATGTTTGTGCTGTAGAAGACACTACGAAAACGATTTAAAATAAATAAATAGCTAACCTCACTATCAATTTTTATGTTATAATTAATTTTATCATGAAATAAAATACTACAATGGAATCTAAGAAATAGGTTTTGAATTTAATTTACAAAAAAACATCCTCTGCTGTAGCGAAAAGACGATATATTTAATCCAATCCTTCGTTATAAATATTCGTAAGAAAGTTATTATTTAAATTTAATAAAGAACTTAATACTTTTGAATATATTATAACACACGAAATGTATAAGTAACACCTAATGCAATCGTGCGTTTTAAATATTTCTAGGAATGTCATTATATAAATTAACAAGACTATTACACTTTTGGAGGATTAATCACTAATAAGTAATGACTTTCCCAGTTATGACTTCGTAACAATTTTGATTTCGGAGACTCATTTATTCAACCTACCTTAGTTCGCCATCGCTGTGAAGCTAACTTAGATAAACTTATTAACAAACTTTGACTTTACAAATTAACACAAAAGTTTTCTGGTTCACGTATTTATTTTATAATTCAGCATTTTTAATTTTAGAGTTAACGTAAATTTATATCTAAGATTGTCTATCACTGAAGCAAGGACCGTATTATTTTAAATTGTAAAATATTTTTTTGAAAAATAAAGTAGGGAACTCCTACTACACATACAAAATATTGCTTGTTAATAAAGCGGGCAATGAATTCATAAAAATTCATCACTAATGTGTATTTCATTTATTTCAGTTTATTTGTGCGGGACTGCTTATCTGTGCCTCCGTGGTATTTACCTCGGCGTTGCCACACCCTTCAGGAGTATTAAATGGCATCCCTAATACAGATAATGTAGGCGTTGCAAGTGACTTGGAACCTCAAGAAAGCGCTTGGGGTGGATATGGACGTGGCGGCGGTGGTTGGGGACATGGCGGTGGTTGGGGACATGGCGGTGGTTATGGACATGGCGGTGGTTATGGACATGGCGGTGGTTATGGACATGGCGGTGGTTATGGACATGGGGGTGGCTGGGGACACGGCGGTGGCCATGGCAGAGGTTGGGGTCGCTAGGCTACCGCGGCAAATTATGTTTTAACTGCTATAACAACACCGTGTGTGAATCTAATCTGTGATTAAAAGTAAATTAAAACAAAAAATCTTTTTTTTTGTTATCGCTATATCATTTGACAACTAGCCAAACAAACAGTCATTGCACTATGCATTTTTTACATGTTTGAAGGTAATTAGTCTTACCTTACTAACAGAAATAAAACGCAAGAGGTAGTCAATAATATAAACAAAAATGTAATAGGTATATGTATGTATGTACCTACTTTGCTAAATGTGCGCTACCAAACTTTAGCTAATAATATATTTTAAGATAATTATATGTATTTTGATCATGATTAAATATATTATTGTTATTGTAATAATTATTTTTATATTTATTTCTAAAATTAAATTTTGTTATAATTTGATGCAGTTACAACCATTTTCCACTATAAGTAAACATTTGTGAAGATTCGCGCCTCTGTAAAAAAATCATTAGTTATTAATGTTAACTACAAAGCTTTAAACTTTTATATACATATGTCTAAATTATTAAGATTAATGACGGCTACAAACAAAAAGAGATGAAACCAGATCTCACTACCGCCGCCTATATTTTACCCAAGTAATTTTTGTTATCAACGGGAAATTTAAGTGTTTAAGAGAGAAGGAGAATTGTGTTATTCGGTAGGAAGGGAACGTGAGGGCATTACAAGGGGCAAGATGTTAAGTAAAGATATTGATACAAAGAATTTTTTGCTAATTGAAACAAAAAACAGAATACGACGTATTATAAATTTTACTGTACATCGGATAACATTTTTTTTGCAGCCGAGACTTCAGCGCAGTTATATTCTTATAATAGAACAATAATATATTTAGTTGTTAGTGGTTAAATCAATTTTGGTTCATTTTTATAAACTATATTACTTCCGTTACATATAAACAAATAATCGTAAATTATATACACATATATTTTTAAACGGGTTGCATTTCTCTCACTATATCTTATTAGAAATCGCTCAAATTTTTATTTTATTTTTGTGTGAAATGACTGCTTTGCTTACATCCCGCTAGTAATGTATTAATTAACGTAACTGTTGCGCTGCATCTCAATACAGAAGCTATGGAAGGAGAGTAAATAGAAAGGAATGTACTGTATTATAACATTTGTTTAACATACCTATGAGATATCACCTTAAAGATCTATACACATGACATTAGTTTGCGCTACACAAATAAAAATTAGCATCACTAGCAATACAGAAAATGCTGTTTTTTTTCTATATCTTCGACTGAGCTTGTTATTAGAGGACTTTTACGATGGGAGTGGCATAACCTTCATTTTTCATTCTATGTTGGCCTCTGAATACTTATATACATATTTTATAATTACATATAATTATAATAATCTAATTTAAATTGTTATCAGTCAAGTTTAGGTTATTTTGGGGAATTTTGCCATTAATGTTATTTACCAATCGAAGGATGGAAAATGGGAACACTTTACACACAAACGGGCTATGTATACTAATAGTATGTAGAGATTGAACAAATTTTATGAGATTGTGTGTGTGCAAAAAGGCGGTCTCCGGAACCATGACGCCTGTTGGAAAAATTAATTTGCCATCTGAAAGGTGCATTGATCTGAATGAACATTGGTTACATAGTACAAAAAGTACTCTGTATCGTTAAGTAATTTATTATACACAAAACATAAAGCCACAATTAATTCTGAGAAATCATTCCATTCGCTAAATGTTAATATTTCATTTATTATTCTATGTGACCTCAACCAGGTTAGTGCACTTTACCGTCCAAGATTACATCTGTTCTTACTTTATCTGTGCTTACCATTAGGTGTAATTGTAGTCGAGCACTAGCTTATATTCAGAAAAATATGATAAAAACAAATCCTCATTTTTTATTCTGCAAAAATTTTCTTTGTCATATTTTAGATGTCTTACGTAATCATCATCGTGGATACATGTGAAGTATTAAATAAACAAAAATCTATATAAGGTAAGAGCACCTACTACCGTAGTATTTAGACAGTGACACTAAAATATATTTTACAACAAACTTTCCTGATTTGTACAGTGATTGATCTTAATTTAAGTAATAGAATTTCACTACCACATACACCTGAATATAAATTCATCTTGTAGCTAAAGATTAAAACAAAACTAACTAAAACTTACATGACAAACACTCTATATCGTAATTATATTTGTATTTATTACACTTTGAAATGAAAATCAATTATATATAATTCCGGATTATAATTCGGAATTTTACCATGGAAATTTCCATTTTTGAATAAATTATTTTTATTACAATGACAATAAATTTGAGGATTATACAAAGTTATGTATAATTCAATATTATACATACATACATTTATACATACTTCAAAAAAGTGATTGTTCAATATTTCACAATCCTTTGAGTTTATACAAAATGTTAAGGGTTCCATTTGTTACAAACAATTGATTTGGGTAAGTAAACCATAACATAGGAAGGAGTATATGCTGATTTTAAATTCAAACCAAGCAGATATATTTTCAAAGATCTTCAAGATCTCATTCTACAATCCAAATGATGCGACATTATACTTAAACAATGGATCAAATCCGGGCTGCAATACCGTACCAGATTTTACGAGACGTCTCTAGTTTACTATGTTTTTACTTATCTTTTTGAGTTGCCTTATGTAATTTTCAACAACCGCTTACTATTCGTCCCCGATTATTACTAACAGACCATACAGAGTCTTTACCAACCACTTTACTGCGCACTAAGAAATCCTTTAATATTCGGATATTATTATACATTTTATTCTTATATCGATAAGTCTTAAGTTACGATAGCCTTCCAGTAAAGCCTTTGATGATTTCTTAATGACCTAACAACCGCGATAATATTTAATGAGAATAAAATGATCGTTAGTATTGGTGGTTATTTACCCTACTGTATTCGTGTTATGCTTAGTCACTGGACAATTTATATAAATGAGTACAGAAGATCATTACACCCATTGCACTCCGAGGTTCGTCAAGATGAACATTGTAAGGTTTTTTAACAATATTCGTAATATTTATCCAATTAAATCTAAAGAAGTATCTAGAGCTCTGAAAAAAATTGTCGCATTTATCTTTAAATTTGACAGTCTAAGATGAATGATAGAACTAATTGTAATAGACTACCCATAGAAGTACAGTATTTAGTGTCGTTGGCTAGTAATTTGTTTAGTAAATAATAATTCCACATATCAATTTTTTTTGCTACGTAAGATAATATCAAGGTGAAGGGAAGCTTTATTGTATTCATCCTTCATAATATATTTTATATAAGTACCTATTTAACTGAACCACTTACATTCCTTGACTATCCTATATATTTACAATATAAAAACACAAAGTAAATAGGGTTGTGGTTATGTACCCTATAAGAGTCTCATTAATAGATCTTTGTATTTCATTTCCACCATTTTTTATGGTCTACAATCTAGTCATTTATATCTAACATCTAAGATTAACAAAGCACATAGCCACAAATGAGCTATTAACTATTATATTATAAAATTCTAATTTTCCATTTTCCAAAACTATTCATTTTGAGTATTCAAAAATATTTGATAACCATTCCATCACAACACACTATTTGAATTGGGTAATTTAGTTCTTCGTTAATCACGAAACGCATATTCGAATTTATGGCAATTAATTTAAAGATCACATTTAAACATTAATAGCTTGTGTCCAGCGCAAAAATAGCAGTTTTAACCACAATGATGGCCTAAAATCGTTAATAGAATAAAGATCATGTTACAATAAAATAATTAAAATAATAAGATTACATCATGGTTAGTTAATCAATTAAATAATTAATCTTAGATCATGTTTAGTTATCTATTTATACATATATAAAGAATAGTTTTTTTAACCGTCCCATTTCAGTTTCACTGCCTTGGTCTGCTGTGGTGCGTAAGCATGGCATATGCATCTGCGTTACCACATGCCGACGCTACGTCGACTCTAAACACAGCAAAAGAAAAAGAACTTCTTGAACCGCAAGAAGCGCGGTGGACCGGACCCGAACGAATCCACGAGGCATTCGGTGGCGGAGGTGGAATTGGCGGAGGAAGTGGAGGCGGACACCGCGGTGGTTTCGGTGGTGGACACGGCGGTGGTTTCGGTGGTAGACACGGTGGTGGTTTCGGTGGCGGAATTGGTTACGGTCGTGGATACAGACGAGAAGGCGGATACGGTCGCTGAAGACACTAAGAGTTCTTATTAAATATCTCATTCAGAATTTCGTATGTAAAATAATTTATACAGTTTTTCTAATCACGCAATAATTTAAAATATCTATTTTTAACTAAATTAAACAAAAAAATATTAGTATTCAATTTTGTCCTTGTAATTACATATTGCTGAATATAATGTATTAACTTCAGTAATTAATTCTTATATATCAATAAGTTATTAATTACTTAATATAAAAAGAATTTTGAATTTATGTTTCCCATTGCGTTAAATAATTATAATTGTTCAAACAGGAAATTGTTTCCTTTTAGTGTTTAATATTAAGTAGAATTGAGTTTTTTGACCCCATTTTGTAACACACTAAGAATTCAAAAACCAAATACATTACAATATAATGTTATCACACTAAAGAATAGTTCTCACATAAATTTGTAGAATCAATAGAAGGCAGTGTTGTAGATTAATTTAAATAGTATCTCACATTTAAATTAACAGCAGCAATAGCCAATGCTTTGAACGTTGTCTTGAGTTCGAATCCTGCACGCATCTCTAATTTTTCAAATTATGTGCGTATTACAAATTAATAATCACTTGTCTCGGGGAAGGAAAACATTGCGAGGAATCCTGCGTACCTGAAAGTTCTCCATATTGTCCTCAGAGGTGTTCTCAAGGGTGTGATTGTGGGCAGCGTGGCGGACTAAAGCCTGAACCCCTTTCGTTGTGAACGGGAGCCGAGCTCCTCAGTGGTATAATTTTGCGTTGTAAACATAGTAATAACGATGATGAGGACACATTTAATTTACATTCAATTTTAATTCATATGCGAAGAATGACAGCAACATATATGTTTATGTGTATGAGTATTATATACCTGAGTATTTTAAATTTCTGTAAGTTCAAATTCAAACTTGTTTAATCATTTACGTATTCTGTAAATACGCTTATGCACGTCATTTTTTGCTTCTACTCCCGGGTATGTATGTATAGGTGCTTACATATGTTGTCGAGTCATGACATAGGTCCATTATATATGTAGGTCATGACCAATAATTTACGAATCCGCAAGTTGAAAAATTCTTAATCTTTTTTTATTTTTCCAATACTTAATAATAGATTAAATATATAAATAAATATGTGTAGGAATAATTTAATTTTAATCTTTGACTATGTTGCAGAATAGCGGTTAGTTCATAAACAGACAATAGTCCTTGAAAGAGGAATTTAGTACACAGTATATACTCAAAATTAATAGAATATAAACCTATTATTATTGATATTTGAATTATTTTGCATTACATCTTTTTGCATAACAGTTATGTTAACATATTTAATCAACATTTATATCAAGCTAGTTCACACCTGGAAAATGCTGAGATTATAATTGATTTTATTGTGTGGTAAGACTTGTAAACCTTAGTAAATAACAGAAACTTTTTCCACGATATTTTTCTACAATTTTTTTATATTACTCATACAAACTCTTATAGTTGAAATTAGATCCTAAATAAATTAAATACTATTTGTTTGACATGCACAATACTATTTCGTAGCCAGGTCTGAGAATCTGGAATCTGAAGTCAACGAGTAATTAAGATTAATTATCGGCTTGATACACAAACAGCTCACCTAAACAGATTATCTTTGACTATGATAATATAACATTAAATTGCAATATTCCTTTTCCGCTTGCCTCTTCTTTACGAACTAACTAACTGATAGTAAATTAAGGTAGGTAATGTTGCTTCGTTTCAGAAAAAAATACGAGAAATATTTATAAATTCAAAGAAAACTTTTATGGTAGATCAATAAAAATAATAATACTTAAAGGTTTTATTTATTCATTCATTTAAATTTTACTTTGTAAACCTGAAACTAAGTGACTATAAAAGGTTACTTATTGTCTAGGGGCATTCTACACCAGTCAACCAGTGAACTGGTACATTTATTTGAATTTGTACTTGTATTTGAATTTGAAGTCAAAATAATCATTTTGCCAATCATTTAGGACCTTTAAATGTACCAAAGTAATAGTTACCAAAATAAAATAAAACGAAAGGAATTTCATCATTAACATTAATCAGTAATTGTGATGTGAGTTCGGGACATAGTACATACAAACAAAAGTTTGAGGTCATTGATATTCCTGTTGAGTTCTTGTCCGTATATTTTTTGTTCCTTTAAAATTAAGTGATTGACATAATGTAATTTGACAACATCCAAGACCTTCATCTACTCTTTATTGCCGACCAATCAAATACATATTTTCTAAACAAACAACAGAATTTACTGCAACAGAAACTACTAAAGTGCTAGAAAATATATCTCAACTAAATTACAAATATTCAAAATAAACAACTTAGTTTTAAATGCCAAAAAAAAACGAAGTGTATAGAGTTTGCACCACCAAATGTGCAGAAGGTAGACAAAATCCTTAAATTAAATAATGAAACATTGACTATGGAACGATCCACAGTTTTTTAGGTGTCACCTTAGATAGTAAGCTTCAGTGGGGTGCCCATATATCGGTTCTCGCACGTAAACTTAGTAGGTCTGTCTACGCTATTAGGAAGATAAGACTGATTATTGATTTAGAGACAGCTAGACTTGTTTATTTTGCCTATTTTCATAGTCTTATGTCTTACGGTATCCTAATGTGGGGTAAATTAGCAGACATTGATTCAATATTTTATTACAATAAAGAGCAATCAGAGCTACGAGTATATACAGATTAAAGTCGCTTGAGTCCTTAAGAGAAAAATTTAAAGCAATAGGTGTACTCACCGTAGCCAGTCAGTATATATATATATATATATATAGTAATTTAGTATTCATAAAAAAAAATTTAATACATATAAGCAGAAAAGTGATACACACAATCATGAAACAAGAAATAGGCATAATTTGGTTACATCTTCATATCGTCTTCAAAAGGTTCAGCGTTCCTTTATGGGGCTTGGAGTTCGTTTTTACAATAAGATTTGTAAGTTCATACGCGAGTTGCCGATTGGAACTTTTAAGCGTCGCATTAAAATAAAACTTATAGGCAAGGGATATTATAGTATAGATGAGTACATTAATGACAAGGATGCCCGGAAATAATAGTGTGGAAACCAGTTCCGCACAGGTTTAAACTTTTGTAATTACCATGATTTGTTTAAAAGATGTGCTGAGGAGTTGCTTTCGCCGTTTCTTCTCTTCAATGTTAAAGCACCTTTTCGAAACGGTGGTAGAAGCAAAAAACTTACATTCATAAGTGTATTTACTGAATACCTTTATGATTATATGATTTTGAATTTGAATTTGTACTTCTGTCAACAACATGTTGTAACGGTGAATCTCAAATTTGTGTAAAACACAACCTTTTATTAACGATGACTGATGACAAAGTATGTAATGCTTAGACTGACACAGGCTCTGCACAAAAATGATATATGGTGCAACCCCCATAATAATGTACGACGAATTAAAAAACTTTTTCAGTAAGGAAGAAGGTTATGGTTTTGTTTTGTCTACATTGCATGCTTCGATTCAATGTTTTGAATGTTTGTTGCACATTACGTATCATATATTATATACATATATGTTCATACATAGGTACATTTTAAAAAGTGGCAGGTTAGATGTGATGACGATAAAGCTATTGTAATGTAGCGTTCAGGAGATATCAACCAAAAGTTAATAAGTGAAATAAGCCTCATTATATTAATAATAACAATAATAATAATAAACGTTAACACACTCACACCCCCACATTAGGATTCCCTGTGTCGCGGGTGGCGTGGACATACACATATATGACATCACAAACACCCATGACCCGAGAACAAATATTTATCTGTCACATAAATGTCTGCCCCGGCCGGGAATCGAACCCGGGACCCCTCGCTCGGCAGGCAGGTTCACTACCAACTGAGCTACGGGGTCGTCAAAATACACATAAAATACAAAACCTGATTACGGGAGTACAAGTGATGGTTCGCCAATCCGTAATTGAATGCAGAAATTACAGGATTAGACGTAAATTTATTCAAAAACTTCAGTATAATAATGAGAACTTTATCATCTGGCTACAATATTAATTTACGTGAATTTGAAAAACGTTGCATAACAACTGAAGCATCTTATTTTAGTCTCTATTCTCGGTACTACATTACTGTAACTGTGTACAAAATTCTCATACATAGCACGGAAGTAATCAAATCGTGCATTGTGCCGATTGTTCAGCTCTCGAAAGAAGCTCAAGAAGCTCGTAACAAAGGCCGCAGATTCCGTGAGCACCACACCAGGAAACAGCTCGTAAAACAAACTAATAACTAGTAACTAATAGACATTTATTAAATATGTATTTGATTACGTCGGATCCTCTAATTAACTCACGCAGAGAAGTTCCTAAAAAGCGAGTTCCAAGGCGTTAATAGCAGAAGTGCTGAATTTAATTATTGGCCTTCAATACCCATCCATCAAATATAATGTAATCTTCCTCCGAATGACAAAGAAGACTTTTTTTTACATAAAATAAGTTAATGCTTGACAACAATCCCACCTGATGGTAAGGGGTAATGAAGTCTAAGATGGTGAACGCACTAACTTATAATAGCCTATTCACTCTCCTCTTGAAGACTCCCACATTGTAAGTAACCGGCAACACCGACGTGGGCAAGTTATTCGAGTCCTTCCAGTCCTTTGCAGTGCGAAACTACTTGATAATGGATTCAAATTTTAACAGTGATGACAAGTCATCAGATCATTTATATTAGTTAATCTATAATAAATATAATATAATATAATATAATATAATATAATATAATATAATATAATATAATATAATATAATATAACTTGTTGTAAGTATCTTGTTTAAATTATATTTTTTACATTGTTTTAATAATTTTTGTATTGTTATTATATTTTTGTGTCGTTAATATACTTACTTTTATACATTTAAAATCCATTTTTTATTGAATAATAGACTTTTCATAAAAAAATATCCCATAAAGCATGAACTTTATTCTCATCCTATTTATGCAGGTCAACGGTGATTAAAACAATAAAATATTAAAGTAGATGGTCCACAAAAGTAATATGTACGATAAAATATTTTTGTCCATCTAGCTTATTTTACGTAAATCACTGTACGTCGTTGAGGCGACGCAACGTTTACCGTACCTGTATGACCTCAACCAGGTAGGTGCACTTTACCAAAGAGTGCTGTACCAAAATTCCCTCTGTACTTACTTTACATTACTTACTTACTTTATTTGTGCTTACCATCGCAGTGTGATTGTAGTTGAGTACTAACATATAAAAAAAAAATATTACAAAAACAAATTCTTATTTTTTTACTGCAAATATTTTCTTTATCATATTTTAGATGTCTTATGTAGTCATCGTAGATACGTATGAAGTATTAAATAAACAAAAATCTATTTAAGGTAAGAGCACCTACAACCGTAGTATTTAGACAGTGACATTAAAATATATTTTATAACAAACTTTCCTGATTGGTTCTACGATTAATCTTAATTTAATTAACAGAGTTTCACTACCATATACACTAGAATATAAATACAACTTGTAGGTAAAGATTAAAACAACGCTAACTAAAACTTACATGACAATCAATCTATGTCGTTATTATATTTGTATTTATTACGATTCGAAATGGAAATCAATTATAGAATCCGGAATTTTACCATGGAAATTTCCATTTTTGACTAAATTATTTTTATTACAAAGACAATAAATTTGAAGATTATACAAAGTTATGTATAAATTCGATATTATTATATATACATACATTTATACATACTTTAAAAAGGTAGTGATTCTTTAATATTTCGTATTCCTTCCAGTTTTTGCAAAATGTTAAGGGTTCCATTTGTTATAAACAATTGATTTGGGCAAGTAAACCATAATATTGAAGTATATGCTGATTTTAAATTCAAATCAAGCAGATACATTTTCAAAGATCTTCAAGATCTCACTCTGCAATCCTAATGATGCGACATTATACTTAAACCGTAGATCAAGTTTAGTGTTACATACGATCCGATACCATTGTTTTTGTCTTCCTGTTTACTAATCTCAGGGCTGCAATACCGGGCTTGCAGTATACTATACCAGTAACCAGCTTCAAACCAGATTTTACGAAACGTCTGTAGTTTATTATGCCTCTTTTTAATTAGACTTATGTACCTTTTAACAACCACTTACTATTTGACCCCGATTATTAGTAACACGCCATATAGTGATCACCAATCACTTTACTGCGCTTTAAGAAATCTTTTAATATCCGGATATCATTATACATTTTATTCTTATATCAATAAGTAGTAAGCTACGATAGCCTTCCAGTAAAGCCTTTGATTATTTCTTAATTATCGAACTACCGAGGTGATATTTAATGAGAATTAAATAGGCGTTCGTATTGGCGGCTATTTACCCTACTATATCCGTGTTATGCTTAGTCACTAGACAATTTATATAAATAAGTACCGTAGATCATTACACCCATTGCTCTCCGAGATTCGTCAACATGAACATAGTAAGTACTTTTAACAATATTCGTAATATTTAATTTAATTTTTATCAATTAAGTTATTATTATTACTATACATTATTAAAATATTCAATTCGAATATTTAAAAATGTTTGATTACCATTCAATTACAACGTTAGTCACAAAACAAATACTCGATTTTTCGGCAATTGATTTAACGCATCACATTTAAACAATAAAGTAGCTCGTGCCCGGCGCATAAAAAATAGTTTTAACCACAATGATAGCCCAATATCATTAATAGAAATAAGATCATGTTAAATAAAAAAAAAATTATAAATTAAAAATAAGAAGACAAGATTATGATTAGTTAAACAATTGATTAATTAATCTTATTCATTCATGTGTAGTTACTACATTTATACATATATAAAGAATAGTCTTTTTTACCGTTCCATTTCAGTTTCATTGCCTTGCCCTGCTGTTGTGCGTAAGCATGGCATATGCATCTGCGTTACCATATGCAGACGCTACGTCGACTCTCAACTCAGTGAAAGAAACAGAACTTCTTGAACCGCAAGAAACACGGTGGGGCGGACGCGGTGGTGGATTCGGTGGCGGATTTGGATTTGGCGGCGGAAGTGGAGGCGGACACGGCGGTGGTTTCGGTGGCGGACATGGCGGCGGATATGGCGGCGGATATGGCGGTGGTTTCGGTGGTGGATATGGACGAGGAGGCGGTTACGGTCGCGGAGGAGGCTTCGGCGGGGGATGGGGACGCTAAGATTTATTATTAAATATCTAACTCAGAATTTATTATCTAAATAATTTAAACAGTTTTTCTAAGCACATAATAATTTAAAATGTGTATTAATAGCTAAATTAAACAAAAAAAATATTGGTAAACAATTTTGTCCTTGTAATTATATTTCTAAATATAATATATTATATTAACTTAAGTAATTAATTCTTAAATGTGAATAAGTTATTAATTACTTGATAAAAAAACCTTTGAATTTATATTTCCCATTGCGTTAAATAAATTATAATTGTGCAAACAGGAAATTGTTTCCTTTTATTGTCTAATTTTAAGTATAGTTGAGTTTTTTTAACATTTCGTAACACACTACGAATTCAAAAACCAAATACATTAAAATATAATCTTATCACACTAAAGAATAGTTCTCACATAAATTTGTAGAATCAATAGAAGGCAGTGTTGTAGATTTATTTAAATTGCATCTCACATTTAAACTAACAGCAGTAATAGCCTTAGTGGTTTGAACGTTGTCTTGAGTTCGAATCCTGCACGCATCTCTAATTTTTCAAATTATGTGCGTATTACAAATTAATAATCACTTGTCTCGGGGAAGGAAAACATTGCGAGGAATCCTGCGTACCTGAAAGTTCTCCATATTGTCCTCAGAGGTGTTCTCAAGGGTGTAATTGTGGGCAGCGTGGCGGACTAAAGCCTGAACCCCTTTCGTTGTGAACGGGAGCCGAGCTCCTCAGTGGTATAATTTTGCGTTGTAAACATAGTAATAACGATGATGAGGACACATTTAATTTACATTCAATTTTAATTCATATGCGAAGAATGACAGCAACATATATGTTTATGTGTATGAGTATTATATACCTGAGTATTTTAAATTTCTGTAAGTTCAAATTCAAACTTGTTTAATAATTTACGTATTCTGTAAATACGCTTATGCACGTCATTTTTTGCTTCTACTCCCGGGTATGTATGTATAGGTGCTTACATATGTTGTCGAGTCATGACCAATAATTTACGAATCCTTAAATTTATTTTTTATTTTACCGATACTTAGTAATAGTTTGAATATATACTATGATTAATCTGCGTAGAAATAATTCAATTTTAATGTTTGACTTTGTTGCAGAATAACGGTTGGTTCATAAGCTGACAAAAGTCCGTGAAAGATGAATTTAGTACACATGTAGTGACATATATTCAAAATTAATAGAATATAAACCTATTATTATTGATATTTGAATTTTTTTTCCATTACATCGTCATGCATAACAGTTCTATTGACATATTTAATCGACATTTCTATCAAGCTAGTTCACACCTGGAAAATGCTGAGATTATAATTGATTTTATTGTGTGTTAAGACTTGTAAACCTTAGTAAATAACAGAACGATATTTTTCTATAATATTTTCATATTACTCATACAAACTCCAATAGGTTAAATGAGATCCCGAAATAAAATTAAATACTACACAACAACAGGCACAACAATATCTTAAAGCCGGGTCTGAAAATTTGGGATATGAAGTCAACGAGTAATTAAGATTAATACTCGGCTTGATACCCAAAAAACTCACCTAAACAGATAATCTATGACTATGATAATATAACATTATCATATGAATAACTAGCAAATTGCGCTCGCTTCGCTTCGGAAAAACTACGTAGCCTACTACGGTAAGGCACGCTGAGAAATAGTACCTATATCATTTTAAATCAATTTATAACTTTTTTATTTATGGACGAATTGCAATGAAACAAACTGTAAGTATTAAGTGATGCTTGCTGCAACAGATTAGTGAAAACCAGAACAAAATCAATCAAGCTGTTTCTGAGATTAGCGCGAACAAGCGCACAGAAATAAGCACAAACAATATTTTGTATCTTGGAACTTTATTCTTCAAAAAATATTTTAATACTTAAAAATAATACGATCCTTGATTCAGTGATGGACAATGTTAGATATAAATTTATGTTTAGTATAAAATGAAAAATGCCGATTATAAACTAAATACATGAACCAGAAAACTTTTGTCTTAATGTGTATAGTATTTGTATAGTCAAAGTTTGTTAATAAAGTAGGTTGAATAAATTAGTCAGCGAAAATAGTGACGATGTCATAACTGGGAAAGTAATTACTTATAAGTGATTACTCCTCGAGATTCTTGTTAATTTATATAATGACATTCCTAAAAATATTTAAAACGTACGATTGCATTAGGTACATTACTTGTACATTTCGTGTATTATATTCAAAAGTATTAAGTCCTTTATTAAATTTAAATAATAACTTTCTCAGGAGTATTTATAACGAAGGATTGGTTTAAAAATCATCGTCCTTTCGCTGCAGCAGAGGATGATTTTTATAAATTAAATTAAAAACCTATTTCTTACATTCCAATCTAGCATTTTATTTCATGATAAAATTAATTATAACATAAAAAAATTAATAGTGAGGTTAGTTATTTATTTATTTTAAATCGTTTTCGTAGTGTCTTCTACAGCACAAACATTGCCTATGTTACATTAAAGGTAATTTGTGCTTTTACAATTTATTTCATGACGTTTTTATACAACGAAAGATAATGTTATGTGACGTTTTACGATTTTGAACGCACGCATGAACAAACGCACAGAAAAACAGACAAAAATTCAACTTATTGGGTTCTATTGCGTAAATAATCGCCCCTAATAATAGTTTTTCTCATATATCCTTCATGTACAGAAAGCGACCAGTTAGAATTTTATTATATGTGTAGATGATTGTCAAAAATATGAATATATTTTTATTGCTTCCCGGATGTATATCTGACAAACAAAAATATTCAACAAATGTAATAATAAAAATTATTTCCATCACAATATATAGAAATCAATTGATATTCGTTTGTCTCGCTAAAACTCGAGAATGACTGGACCGATTTGACTAATTATGATCTTGAAATATTTTTGGAAGTTCAGGGAAGATTTAAGCGGTGAGAAACATAAATAATAAGTAAAAATACTAAAAACGCCAATTGAACGGAAAATACTAAAAACGACAATTTAGTTTTCCAATTAAAAAATTGTCACTTGGTTGTCAAATATTTATAGGTGTGTTCAGAAATTTGTCTGTTTCATAACTGTATTATCAGGTCCGATCTCTTTGGTCTGTTTTATTGGACAAGTGCAAAAGTGTCAGTTGGTTACCGAAAAAAGAAAATAGATAAATAAATTTTAAGACGATTATTAAAATCTATCATTAGTTTGTCAGTGCACGAGAACTTTATTTACTGTTATTGTTTTAAAATGCCAAGGAGAAGACGACCTGACCTAGGTCGTCGCAATCAATCAAATGTCCGACGAGCTACGTCATCTGCAAACAGCATTGATGACCAGCGAGAGACAGATAATGATAACATTCGTATTAGTATGGCAGAATTGCGTTCCACAGTGAATAATAATGAAGTAGATAGGCTTAGAATAGCACGAGTTCGGACACACCAAACTTAATAACAGCGAGCACGACATAATGAAATACAGCGATTCCGCAGACGCAGAGTTCCTGTAAACTGAGTAGCATTCTACTACGACTCGAAAATCGATTATTGTACCGACCAATCCGGAACAATCGTGCATCATCGAAATCGTTTCATCGTCGGAAACAAAGAACTCCAGTTGAAGGACACCCAAATGTATTTGCCTCAAACACTTTAAGTCGCATCTACACAATACATCCAAATAACGATGCATGTTATCGCACCTTTAGAATGAAAGGGACTTAACTCAAAAATTGCAATTTACATATGGGAAATGACGAAGAAAGTTTTCAAAAATGTATGGTCTTGAGTAAATTTAAAAAGACTGATGTATGAGGTTTCCCTTTTTCCCTTTCTCACTCATAATTCGGGCTCTTTTTCACCATTTTAGAGTAGGCTTTTTTAAGTAAATTTATAGTAAAATATGGAAATTCAGGAATTTTAAGTTAAGTCACTTTCATTCTAAAGGTGCGTTATTATCTTCGATTGTTGTTGGTGAATGTACGTTGACCAACATCGTTTGAACAACTGAGAACAGTTGATGGATATTTATGCGCGACTTACCGTGAGGCGTGTCAACCACTACAGTTGCTCGAGAACGATTCACATTAGGATAATCCTTAAGGATGCCGTCATATCTTCATCGTCACATCAAATTCGCATATTGTTTGCGATTATTATATCGACGTGTTTCCCCTCAAATCCGGAAGATTTGTGGATGAAATATAGGGACGACATGTCTGAGGAAGTGTTGCAGCTGCATACATAGAGAAGAGTTGCGTTGTCAAACTTTGAATCGTACACTACAAGGAACACCGGACAAAAAATATAGTACATCAGAAAGCTTTAAATTTATTAAGTGTATAACTGTGTTGCATTTAATGTAGATAAAAATTTTATATGAACTTTTGACCATATTTTTCACAAATATATGTAGGGGATATGTTCACCGGGTCATCTAGTCGGTTAATAAATATTTCAATTTTACAACGATTACTTGATTTTAATACTAACAGAATGTAAACAAAACTTATTACAAAATACATTAAATTGTAATATTCCTCTCCTGCTTGCCTCTTTACAAACTAACCAACTGACAATAAACCAACTCAACGCACGGCCTAAACCATTAAAATGGAAGACAATTAATAAAATAAATTTATTTTATTTATATTTGTTTCTTATTTCCTTCATTAGTAAATTGCATCCATGCGAAGCCGAAACGGATTGCTAACAATAATAATAATAAATAATAAGAAGAAAAAAACTATTTCGTTTCCGAAACAATTATGATCAAATTCAATTAAATTAAAATTCAATTAAATTAATATGGCAGGTAACGTCCATGTAAATGACTGCAAATATTTCTCACTGAGTACTCTTGTGATTCCCCGAACGCAAAATTGATAAAATAAATTATCTATTCATTAATATTATTTAACCCTTACTTACAATATTGATATTGATATAACTGAATAATTAACTTAATTTTTCCTAGAAATTAATGAAGATTACTGGGTTTTTTTCAGCATCCAAATTAAACATTATTATGGACCGAATAAATCGGTTAGTAAAGGTTACAATCCAAAAAACTGTTGCATCAAGGAGGAGGTTATAATTCCAGTTTTATGTCGAGTGGAGTAAGATAGCCTGAGATAAGATTGACATGCTCGTAACCATGTAACAATGTGTTCAATATGAAATCAAATTAAATTTGGCCTTGCAAAATCAAGAATTTCTAAATTATTATATATATACATATACATACATACAGGATGTCCCAGGGCGAAGTGACCGCCCGGAGTCTCTTGATTATTTGGTCAAAACTATCAACAAATACCATTAAAGTACAGGTCTTATCGAATTAGTTTTTTTTTATTAGCTTTTTTATTTTTATTTTTTTGTAGAAAAACCTGACTTGCTGCACTATTTTCAAAATACTTTTTTGTTTTTACATTTATTTTCATTCTGTTTTTTTATTTATCAGTTGTTATTATAGTTTATCTATTGGAGGTATAAAATCTACCCAAAATTAAATAGGATTTTTTTAAAGAAATTAACGGAAACTTTTTGAAAAAAACTACCCTTTTTTATTTAATTTCGCTAAAAAGTTGGAAAAATGCCCCATGAATATCAACCAACCAACCAACGTAAATCTCTATATAATGAATTAATTAATTACGACTTCAAAACAACCTAATAGAAGAAGTTTACATACGATCAACAAAGAGGTTAACCTTGAAGCTTGAAAATGAAGCGTAATAGGTACCAGATTATTTTTTTCTCACAAATTATCTCAAAATTAGTATGTAGCTTCTCGTATAATGACTGGTTTACGGAGACGTGACGAGATGTGAACTTTAAATAAAATATCGTTTTATAATATTCTTCATGCAAAAACGCTATAGATTATATATAATAATTTAATTATACATAGTAATTCGTAATAATTTAAGAAGTGCAAATATAACAATTAGATACTGTAAAAGCGCTGTTGGTCGCGATCCCAAGAAAAATCCTAGTTTGGATTATCGGCAAATATTTATATAACATTTTTTTTTTGCGTATTGTTTAAATAATTATGCATCTCCTTACCATTCAGGATTCCCACACGGGAATTCCTAGTTACTTACTTTAGTTACTCGGAATTTAAAGGACTATATCAAACCATTAATCTCAGTGAACCTCCATCCCGGGTGAACGATGCCGATGAACTGGCAAGGCAATGTCACTAAATCCCTTTGTCTTTACAAGTCAGAATCCTTACCGTACACTTTCGTAAGAGTAGGTTCTTCCCCGTCTAGTAACCCTTTCGGAATCCGTATAATGTTATAATCTGTTTCAGTGCTAGAATATAGAACCAGTTAATGTTATCGACATATTAATTCCTTCATGTAATCTATTTTATTTTAATACAATTTTATGATTAATCTTGACATTTTTTTTATTATAATTTTGTGTTTGTTTTATAATATTTCACATGTGTAATTTCTAATATTTTATTTTTAATATCATATCATTAGATAGGACATATTTTATAAGAACATCGTACCCATCTGTAAGTGTATACACGGCTGTTATTGCATTAAACGTGTTCTTTCAATATAATTTTGTGTATCAAGCGTTGATGAGTATTAATGAAATAAATAAAAATGTGAACCGCAAAATTAACATAATGGAGCAATTATATATTTAATAATCTTTCTTGATGCCGCACCTCAATGACAGGATACTATTTCTGATCTCTTAACATAGAGCATGTGTTATAAAATTAAGAAACCACAAAATATTTTCTAAGTCACTTTTATTATAAAAAACTAAAGGGGAAGAACCCAATGAACACAACACTCAAATGTGATGTAATATTTGCTTATGTGTTAAGTGTTTTTTTTCCACCGAGCATGTTTAGTCATATATTAATATTTCACCATGTTACGAAAACGATTGCCAAGTAACTAACTTAACTAATACTAAAACATTTTCTTAACAGCAACTATAGCTGTCTAGTTATACCTTGACATAAACACAGATTCGTACAAATATAGACTAGTCAACAAATTGTAACACTGGAAATCGGAGACATAGAACAGATGGTAATTAGCTGGCTCTAGGGTCTTGTCTAGTACAGGACATGTAGTTCGAAAAATTGAAAATCGTAAGAAAGACTCTTGGGTGACGACCATCAGTCAGTACAAAGAGTAAAAGATGCGCTCCTATTCGGTTCACAAATGAGTTAAAAAGGATAGCGGATATTTTCGATACTGGAGACTCAGGAGAACTTTATCCTTCGATGGACCACCAAATCACGATGAATAAATCGAAAATCAATTAAAGTGAACTTCATGCTTAAAAACATTTCAGCTATATACTCGTAGGTACACAATCCAGACTAAAACCTATATAAACCTTACTTTTAAATTACCTATAGAACAGGTAAGCGGTAAATTAAAGGTTACACATTTCGATAGAGTTTTACGACTAAAATATCGACGGTGTTCCGAGAGTACAATCTTAAACGGAGCTTTCACTTACATAATACTGACTTATTTAACCAAAGGCCGACCTTGAGCCACAAGAAATATAAAAAGCTGACACAAATGTGAGAGAAAGCATTTCTTCTTTTGATATCGGGCTACGTCTACAAAATACCAAGTGCCACTACGTTCAATTGAAGGAAGTGCGTCAATTGACAAGCCATGAACGGGATAAGGAATACGGTATGTATTTTTTTTTTCATACAATTCATTTTGAATAAAACGAACCTTACAACAGTTAATAGACGTTTAAACGGTGATGGTAGACAGATTACCATTTTAATAATTTTTTTATTGACATTAATTAATCCGTGATCAATGAATAAGAACCTGCCTAATATTTAGCTTAACTCTCCTGATGGGAAGTATTTAGCTGTTACTCTGTTCAACAACGACGCCTAAACAACCAAGCGATTGGAAGGCTGAATGGCGAATAACCAGACTTTTACATTTTTTAATATATTATTTAATCAATTAATCATTAACGTTGTTGATGACATTATACAGAAACAAGAAACGAAAATAACAGAAAGAGTGTATCGTACGATTACATAATTAACCCTATATTTATGAAATATTAATTCATTAGTAATGAAGCATTTTATAGTTGTAGCTCAAAACGTTTTTTATATAAATAGCCCAAAAATTATCACACGGGCCGCCTAATGTGCTTCGGAATCCTAAAGGCATTGCCAACACGTTATCGGCTAAGATGAAAGCGGGGGACTCGCTTATCCTCTGTCCGCTTCAAAACAGAAATATCTACAATTCTCAGATGTAATTATGGTTATATTCAAATTCAAAATAATTTATTGACTTCAACATTTTGTTAATATACTTATACGTAAGGGATTTGTTGAAACAATGTGGTATGTAACCTTTGAAAAGTAATAGTAAAAACCTACATCCAATAAATGTAAGTTCAAGTATTAGCACCCAAAAATGTATTGAGATTATCTTGTTGTCTATCGAATATTTATATTATTTCAGTTATTGTTGCACCTTTTCATAACACAAACTGCTTATTTCGCGGATACGGCAGTATTGGATCCAGCTCTGTACTTATATCCTAGTCCACCGTTATCTCCGTCCTCTGGTAGTACTGAAGAATGGAATCGATCTTCCCGATCCAGTAAATTTCAGAACCTAGGAATATCTACAAGCAAATCAAGTAAGATAACAGAATCTACTACTATTATATTGAAACTTACAAAACCTTTGAAAAGCTCGTGAACGATATAACCCGATCGTATGTATATATTTGTTACTTGGAAAGGCTGGATTGACAAATGCACAAAGACTTCTAAACCTGGTTGAATGTATTGAAAAAATTATGTACTAAAAAATAGCGCAAAGGCAAGACTATTGTGCTATGCCCTTTTTTGTTTCCGGTTTAGAAATATTCAAAAGATATTCAGGATCACGACATACCACCGTCATCCCGGAATCACAAATATTACTAAGATTAGCTAAAACTAGGAAAAAATAAATATTCATAGGTAATTGCTATAAACAAAGTATTTTTTTTTCCATTCCAGAAGAAACTACAACGGCGACATCAGTCACAATGGAACAAGAATCTATGGAAAATGCAGAAACCTTTTGGCCAAGATTACACTCGATTGACTATTCACTAAAACAAATACACGTACCCGTAGCTTTTGGCCTTTCTGGGAACCATGGTAGTTACCAGAGTGCTGGAATAATAGGTAAAGCATACGCTAGTATCGGAAGAACAGAACTGTTTGGTTATGGAAAAACAGGGCTTGCTGGCACTGACTACGGTACTTACGGATCTCCTGTTCGCGTGTATAGCGGAAACAATGGCCCTGCATGGAGTGGATGGGGCAATGGCAAATGGGGGTATTATGGCAAAGGTTAACTGTTCCGTAACAATATAATTGGGCTAGTGTTTTACACATACTTATGTCTACTCCTAATTTTAAGTAAAAACACGTTCAATAAACCATTAAATTTAATTTACTGCCCTTCAAGCTTTAAGAATAATGATTGTCATATTGTTATTTCACTTAATTTCATTGACGGCGCTCTGCAAGGCACAAGTCTTCTAGGAAAGGGCTGGAATATATGTATTCCTGCGCTGCTCCAGTATACAATGGTAAACGAATTAGGATCAAATCCGAATATTTATGCCGTTCAAAGCCCTCCTTCCGACGTGACTTACATTAATGTGTATATAAAAATATCAACTGGATCGCTGTCCGACCATCACCGACGTGTTTTGCTTAATAGAGCATTTACCCTATATTGATATAAGCCGCCGCCATCGAGCCACGGCTTGTTTCATTTATGTCCTTATAATTCGATAACATCATATTGCTTACGCTTCAAAACAATACACTTCCCAGACAGTCATGTTGATTTAAATTGATACTCCTAAGTTTAAACTCCTCGGAATTGGGAAAAATATTGCACCAAAAATTATAATTATACATATATATACTATATAAGAATACTAAGACAATTAAATTTTTAAATGACTGTCGATGAATCTTGACAAATTAAACAAAATAATATTTTTCGGAACTCAAAATAAAATATCCTCACACGTACATCTAACATACAAGTATGTGTTGTCCTCTTAAAACACATATTAATCACTGTTTAGATTGCGTCACATCATTCGTATCTACCTGTAGATTCCATAGCAGGTAATTTACTTATAATAACAACGCATCATCCATTTCCCACCCAAGAGTTAACGAACGAAGTAATGAGTATGTAAACAGCTTTATAAACGATTAATGATCGGAAATTCTACACATGAGTTAATGGAAATCCCGCAACTAATATGGTTGCAAATATCTACGATATAGAGAATCATCAGTCACCTTTAACGACGGGTCTACTTTGATACATTTAAACAAGTTTTAAACCAATATCCTCCTTCATATCATATCCAATTTATCGGACTTATTATGTACATACATCTCGTTTTAGTAAACATTCAATCATTATTGTAATAATAGTAAATCAATGGAAGGAAGATAACTGACAATCTTTACTTAATAATTGAATAAAGTCGTTTATAGAATAAACATTATTAAAGTAAAGATCGTCAAGATATTATTAATAGTTTTGTATCTTTATAAAAACGGTGCAATGTTTTCTAAATTCGGACGTAAGGAAAGAAGGTGGATGTTGTCGCAAATTTTTTGAAGGAATCAAGGATTTCTCAAAAAAAAAAGTTTAGTACCTGCCTAGTATTAAAATATTTCATACATCATCGTAACTAATTGTTTTACACAGAAAGAAATAGAAAATTTATTTTGTATTAAAAAGTTATAACAGTTAAAAAAAAAATGGTCTAAAAACATGTCTCATCTTCTTACCTAAACTGCAGTCAACTGCCAATCAGTATATCATTCTTAAAGAAAAATTTCACTGTTCTACTTGGTTTGTAATTCGTAATTCCTTATTAAATACTTATTCTTACCTATTTCACTTCATTTCCTCGTAGCGATTCCTTCTTGCCATGTGTCGAATATGTGATGTCGGTAGGAAAACCAAGATAATCGCGATACTATTCAAATTTAGAACACCCGCAGAAGAGTTACCAAGCATGCCGGGTGGTGGCCGTCAGCTAAAATTTTCATTTTCATGTGACAAACAAACCTCGCCATGGACTAATCTCCTTTATATTTAAATTTGAAAGAATAAACGCTCGCATATCACACTACACTCCAGCAATACTATTCGCTATGGTCCACGTGGCATTGACGTTCACAAAGATCCGGAACTCGAAGAAACGAACAGACAAATGGGAATCGAACCCAGAACTTCTCGCTTCGGAAGGTCATTAGAAACTGGTCTGCAACCGCGAAATTAAAGTCCCGAGCTGGAGTCATCAATTAAAACAAATTTGTACCTCTGTGCCTTTGACCTTATCTATAACTATCTATACTAATAATAAAATTTCTGATTCTTTTTTTTTCTGAATAAAATTTTTTCTGATTGCTTTCTGAAATTATGAGAAAAAACATTATTACGGGCCTTTATGAACGCAATAGAACCCAAAACAATAGGTGTTAGAATTTGTTTGTCTGTGCGTTTGTTCTCGCTATTCTCAGACACGGCTTAACTTCTTGATTTCGTACTGGTTTTCACTAATATATTACAGTAAGCATCATTTAGTACTTAAAATTTGTTTAATTGCAATCTGTTCATTAATAGAATAGTTATAAATTAATTTAAAATAATGTAAGGTGTATTTTTCCTGAAACGAAGTGAGAACAGTTTTCTAGAAATAAATAGAATTCTACCTTACCTTACTTTCGCATTTTGTAACTAACCATAATCACTTTATAATTATCATAACTCCCGGTACATAATGTGCTGACATGTTCCATTACAACGACAATCAAATGTCATCCATAAATGCATCATATCCTTTGTTACTCAATTTATATTCCCATGACATTGTGATTCTGCCCATTGGTTTGTAAGCTATATTGATCACAGTTAACTTGCTGTTACTATTACCAGCTCTAGCTAGCTCAGGGAAAGGTAATATTCATGTGAAGATGTGTGAAGATGAAGTAGCCTCCTATCTACGTTCTTGTTTATATAATAACAGCCCAGTCGAGAAAAAGAGTAAGAAATCGCCGAAGCCATTCTAATGACACACAAAACATATATACATTTATATGCCCATGAAAAAAGGAATTCTAACAAGCAAAAGAATATATTGAATGGGAAAAAATATAATATTCTCAGCAATAGCCAAACTGATACGACTGTCAAATATATAAAAACAACAAAAATACCTTCTCAAAACTATAATTACACTCTGGGCAATATCACTCGGCGAAAACGGACTGGCTGTTTAATTACGAAATCAAATCAGAATCAGGTACGTCAAAGAATAAGAGTAAAGTTGATTCCAGCAGTGGGCCAAATAGGGGGTAAAAAGATGATTTTTATATCAATAACCAACAAATTAGCCACCTAATATTAAATTGTGTCACAGCCTCCCTTGGATATTCTTAATACCAAAGGAGTCACCAATGCGGAATAGCCAGAAAGGAAGCGATTTATCTTTTAAGCTAGCTGTCAAATACTGCAACCGAAACAGTTTAAAAAAATCTAAGCAAGTGACGGTTACCCAGGTGGGTAAGATCCCTATCACCATGAACAATTCTGTCATGATTAAAACTAGGTGATAAAGATCCTAGCCACCACCTACAGAAGGGTCCAGACGACATTGCCTTGCCTCTTTCGTTATTCAACAAGAGTAGAACAGAACACAAGCAGGGCAAGATGATTGGATACAAGGGTCGAGCTTTACACCCCGAACAATTACCATTAAATTATCATCTTCTGCCAAATTTAGTAGGAACTTGTCTTAACAATTTTTAAAACTTGCTGATAGTGATTGCCAATTTCAATGAATCTTACAGAGCAATGACTTAAATTCGTACGTATAACATTATCAAGGAAAATAATATTCATATTTGCATTTACAATTCATATTTTGGCACTTGCTCCATAATAACTTAGATTAAGTGCGTATTTTTATTAACTCGCGGAGCAATCAGATTGTTGTTTTCCTTTCCAGTGTCTCAGTCAATGTGTGTTCGCCAATTTACATGTGGTAAGAAAAACACGAAGATTATTTAGATACTCGATCTTGTCATGCATACGATAATTAAACAATACGATTATTTTTTAAACGCTATGAAATGCATTTTCGCATTCTACCTATAAACAGGTATTTGGGACCTACTATACAGCTCTAATATTCACGAAAAACCAAAGCTCCCTCAACCACTTAATTTTAATAGGAAGCGTCCTAAAGCTTTATTTCTCTATACATATCATAATTATAGCGTAAGCATTTTAAGAGAGAGATAGCCAAAAATACTTAACACTGCAAATGTTTGAATTAACTAGCTGACACTTCCGTTGTTGATGGAGTGCAAGTTCCTTACAGCGACAAAGTAAAAAATCATTGACAATAGTTTTTCTTGGAAATTCCAACTTAATGAAGTTGGTTGTAAACTGGTTGCAAAAGCAAAACTTTCTGCCTATTCTCACTTCAATACTGCTAGTTCATGATCTACTTCCACCTATGCTTGATTACGCTGCTTTCCTTGATTTGATATCTGGACAATACGACACTATAGAAAAGCAACTTTATAAGCTTGTGCGTCTCCAAAATCTCTATATCAGGTTTATATTTGGACTGCGCAAATACAACTATATCTCAGATTAGCGTCAAAAGCTCGAGTGGGTTCCAATCCGTCTTCGTTGAAATACTCACATATTTTTTGCTGTACTGGATTGTACTGTTTCATCCTACAACCCAAAGTATTTGAAGGAAAGATTTAAGTATCTTCATACTGCGCGTCACAACGACGGTTTTCTCCGTTCTAATGTTAACCTGACCTTGAGTAGCCACTCCTATTCATTCTAGTTATATTTATCAAAAATTCTTTACTGTCTTTTCCCTTAGCCTATGTAATTGCCTTGTTTTGCCCATTAGATGAGCTCAGTCGCTTAAATGTTTCAAGTGCCAGGATAAACACCCTACTTGACTCTGTAAATTGTTCACTTCTTTTCCCTTTAATTTTCTTTCTATGATCTACATATATCCTATCTGCTCTATTTCTTAATCGTTCTTATTGGAACATTGTATCACATTTATAAATTTATATTTTATTCATGGCCACCGCTCCTTAATCTTATCTTATCTTTAAATGAAATCACTCTCTACCACACGGTTATCTGGAAGAGTTCGCTCGTAGCAATAAGATCGCCGATTTATCACACCCCTTATTGTGTACTTTCTTTGTTTTTTATCTTTTATTTACTCGGTGTACAATAAAGGGTTATTGCATTATATAGTTTGCTACCAAACATTCTAATAAAGGTTTGATACCAGCTGTCATCAAGATGAGCTTCATTAAAACGATGGAAAAAGTCGCTATACCATCGCGGCGCGAGTTGGTTCTTTCGCCTCTCTATGGTTACACTTAGACCTGTTTCTGCGAGATCACTTTTCTCGCAATCGGGGATTACCGCTAACCAGCAAGTCTCGCTACCCACCACGGCATCGATAATTGCAGTTAGCGGAAGATTCCTACCTATTCGTTATTAGATCATGGCGCTATGACCTGCAAGCTGCACACTTCATGAGAATGTGATCCGCAATATCTATAGACGCAGTAGTGACTGACTTACGTGCAGATGTTGGCACATATCTACCGAAGCAGTCTTGCTCAGTATGCTTAGTCGACCAAATGACCAAAACCGCATCATTGTCCAAAAGCTACTGAGTAATTAATTTTAGGTATTTTATCAATAGTAAATCTTAAATCGAAAATTAACAGTTCGGTGCTTTATAGTACATTTAATATATAAGAAAAAAATGAATGATGGCTTAAATAGGTGGATGAACGGGATATCCCTCGCGAAGTTGAGCTTTGGCACAAAATACAAACAACACTGACCTCCAAACAATCCCGCACAATTCTTAGGGACCAAGTTCGAGTATGTTTTAAGGAATTACAGGCAGGTAATTATTATCTTTGCATCAAAGTTTACCAGAAGTAGCCAACTGCCTTAAGACGTTCTAATAAAAGTGCCTCTAGTAGATAGATGGGTCCGAAAAGACAGTCATGCATAGATTTAAACTACCTTATTCTGTAAGCGATGCGTTAAAGCTCAGCTTATAGGTAAAGGATATTATAGTATAGATGATGATCACAAGGACGCCTGTAAATAATAGTGTGGAAACCAGCTCCACGCAGCTTATAATTAATAATTAATTCTTATTTTGTAATTGCCATATGTTGTTTTAAACGATGTGCTGAGAAATTTTCGTTTCCGTTTCTTCTCTTCACTGTTAAAGCACCTTTTACAAGCGGTGGTAGAAGCAAAAAATGACGTGCATTATGTATTTTCACAATATCTAAACGATTAAATGATTTTGAATTCGTAAAGTTCGTATTATTAGGTATAGGTATCTCTAAAGTTATGATATGTATGTAGTTATTTCATTTGCTAATTGACACACACGCACACGCGCACGCACGCACTTAGCAACGCGCGCACACACACACACACACACACTCACTCACACACGCTCATACTCACACACACACAGAGCTTGCTTATAACAAGCAGGATACGATGTTGAATGTAAATGACTGGTTATTGTAGAAAACTGTTCAAATTGCCCTTTTAAGTGGAAAATATTTTGTAGGCCAACAATATCTATTTAGTCTTCTACACATTAGCAATCCACTGTAGGGCACAAGTCTATTGTTCAGCTTTTATTTGCAAAGATATTATATGCATTGTTTTTTTTTAATAATTGATTTAAACACCTTTTTCAGAGGACGAAGACAGCGGCTGTTCGTATTCAAACAAACTAGAACGTTGGCTCATGCTTAATTTTCAAGACCGAAAAATGAATGGTAATACTTAATAATTAAAAAGCAGTGCACACGAAGGCACATGTACTTAACTTTTATTTTTAAATCTGTTATTGTACAAGTATAAATAGCGACGCGGAAATACAGTAAAGATTCTAATAATCTTGTTTTTATTTCTATATACTTAAAGCTTTGTAACAGTTTGTCGATAGCCTTCAAATCAAACCGCAAGTATATGTTTACCAATTAATATGCACTTCGACATAACAGATCACTTAGGTACTCCTCTGTTTTAAGGTTTTCGGGAAGACATTTCCCAAAATTGAAATGTCACGACGACTCCTTTGATTGAATTGTGATTGAACTTTGATTGAATTGTGAAAGAGTTCATTAGGCTATAATTACACCTTGGGAGCTACCGACCCATTGCTATCCACAGCCATAACTCTCTCCAATACTACATACGAAATACATTAAAATATGTCACGATTGATTTTAAAAGATTAGTGTTAACTATAGCCACGCAAATAAAGGTCCTTACGAACGTCACAAGCAGCGTCTTAATTAAACCAGCTTGTTGATACAGAACTCAGCGACCGCCAAAAAAAAAAGCGTAGCGTAAAACACTTCGTCCATCGTACATAACAAGAATGATCGTGCAATACGAACGACCGAGGTTGGCGTGGACTTTACCATCGATGAAACACCTTCAGGCTACGCAGTAATAAATAAATACTCACAAACTAACCCACAACACAAGTTCCTTCCTTGTATTAATTATGGCATGGACATATAAGACACCACAAACACCCACGACCCCAGTGTAAGCAATTACCAAAAATGTCGTCTTCCCTGGCTGGGAATCGAACCTAGTACCACGCTCGGCTAGCAGAGTCACTATCAAATCAAAACTTTTTTTTTTGTATATAAGACATGTTATATATTATTAAAAAAATACGATTACTTAAAAGTAAAGATTTCAAATTAAAATGTCGCTGCATCCAACGCAAATGCGTTTGCACCCGCTGTTTTTTTTTTTTCTTTTTATGTAACTAGTCAACTCCGATACTGCGACAGAAATACGTATGATTCACAGTCGAGACAGAGGATGGTAGCTAGCCAGTCGAACAAAATACCCATCATGCAAGTACACGCTTAGGTACACAATACACGAAGAAAAATTAAGCACATCGTACATAACATGTCATGGACGTTATTATGGACGTTCGGAGTGTTTTAGATGGTAAATGCAACTTGCGACCAAAGACTGCTCAGACGCACTTATAAACGTAAACACAAGCGGCTAAGATTCTGAGTTCAAACCAGTACACCCAGATGTCTAAGTCACCACCGACACCTACATTGACATTAGTCAATATAAATTTATAAACTCTCTTAAATGATACACGGTAAACTCCAATCATTGCAACTACAAAGATGATCTTGTCTTAAGTACCCTTTGTCTTAAGCATTATAATGTATGCCAAGCATAAACTATCTGTAATACCACTCGATAACTTTATGAATAACTTGGTTGGCACCTGTGTATATAAGCAAAGACATTGAAGTAAACGGTATGTATTTAATCTTTTTGACTACGAGTAACTGAGTAAATAAGTTTATGGTCCTTAAAATATCATAGATATAAAATAACGGGATAGCCCGGGAACGAGAACGGTTGAGGATGATAGATTACAGGTTCATCGAGACTAATATTACTTAATTCGTGGGGGAGCACTTGTTTTGGTAATGGAAAATCCTTTAAATGCTTCACATGTCTTCTAGCCTGAAATGAAAAATTATCTTACCTGTGACTTAACAACGACGTGAAATAGGAAAATCTTTTGAAATGACATTTTGATTACAAACATTATATTAAAAAAAGTTACTTATTATTAAATCATTAAATAATAGAAGGAATTAAAAAATAAACAGTATTGTTCTTCATCGGAGTCCAATGCCATCTATGCAACTATATTGGTACTAAAGTTAATGCTACTGTACTTATAGCTTTACAACCGAATATCATTATTCCAGTCGTGACAACAGATGTCACATTAAAAGTTTGATATTAAAATAATAAAATTACTTTATTAATTTTAATTAATGAATTATTATTTGTAAAAAACTGTATTAACATAAAACGACAACCAATACAAGTTTAAAAAATGTATTTGAACTTGAGTGGATGAATAAAAAGTACTTTATTAACGATTGAAAACTTGACAAGATATATTGAGAGGGTGTAAACTGATAGTAGGAATATAATAAAAAAATACCAGCAGAACAGCAGAATAGCTAACAGAATGAACTATTCATTATAACGACACTACGACACTTTGCATAGGAAATAAAAACATAATAAACACAAACAATTCACAAATGAATAAGAATATTATAGTTTAAGGATCTGTGTTATTAATTGATTTCTTTGTACAAAACAATTACCAATAAAGTCCCAAAAACTACATTTATGTTATTATGTTATATATATATATTTCTGTTTCTTTGGTTTTTTATTTATACATCCGAGATAGTTTTGTTCGGAATATTTAAATAGAAATACAGGTTAAGGATTTTATAGTATAGATAACTATATTAATTACAAGCCTGAATAGCCTGGAAACAATAGTGTCGAAACCAGTTCCGCGCAGATTTAAATTTTTGTAATTACCATGTTTTGTTTTAAAAGATGTGCTGAGGAGTTTCTTTCGCCGTTACTTCTCCTCAATGTTAAAGCACCTTTACGAAACGGTAGTAGAAGCAAAAAATAACGTGCATAAGTGTATTTACAAAATACGCATTAAATGATTTTGAGTTTAAATTAGAACAGCCTTTAAGTCTAAACCAAGAGTCAACACCACCTATGGTTTTATTTTTGATAAAACAATATGTTGTCTGTAATATCAACCACCAAGCGTTTAAGAGAGCGCCGAACCCGATAGGATACCAACACGGAGTTACGAAAACAATATCCGGTTTTATATGTCTTCCTAAAAGACTCGGGGTACCTTAAGATAGACGTCAGCTTGCGGTGACACAAGTGAGATTGTTAGGAATTGCAATGAGGGGTTGTTTTGATGCAGATTTCAACCTGAACTTACTTGGATGAAAAAAGTCGACTGAAAAATACAAAATAAGAACAGTAAAACATGAAAGAAAAAAACCATTATGATTTCTATAACATAAAATTACTAAGGTGGAAATAAAACTTGCAATAATAATAAATATTTTATTTTATAATTTATCCAACCAAAGCAATAACTCAATAGTTTATATTGTAGAGAACCAATGTGATTCAATTGAGATAGCTTGGTTGAAATATTTATGTAATACATTGTTCTTCACCTGAGATCTTTATCACATCTATATAATTTGAGATTTTGCGAGAGTATCAAATATATTTAACACATTGTAATTTGCTATAACAAATGTTAAACATACATCTTTAACAAAAATGTTCGTCAATATTTAAAAAAATTTTGGTGCAAATTATAGGTATGCCATTGAAAAGAAATTTACACTTATTATAACATTAGTTTAAAATCCAGATAATATGATATGAGTGTACGAGGATCCAAGAATAAAACATCAAATATACTTTTGGTTATGATTTCCTTGTCTGAATTAATAAATAGATACAACTTCACTTAGGTAAAGAGAGCTGGAATCAAAATTTTATGAACACATGTTGTTAACAATACCATGACTGTTCATTGTAGTATGAGCTTGTATCCATATCATCCAAAAAAACCCATATGATCATACAGCCCCAATTGAATCAAAGGATCTAACATGCATGTCAATGAGCAGCAGGAGCAAGAATTGAAAGTGTTAGGGTGTTTAGAGACAGAGGTGGAAGATTTTGACATACTTTAGGTTGAGACTGAACATGTTTTAACCATCTGCACATATGCATTAGCGATTCCCGCTCAACAACCGATAGCCTTTCCTGAAATAAGGATATTTAAATTAATACTTTTTAAAAACCAAACGAATTATATTGGAAGTGATTAATTTAAAAAACAATGCCTAGTAACTAGCATATCAGTCTATCCCACAAGGGATCTTTATTTGAATTTTGTATGCATCTCAACTTATATATACTTAACATTAATTTGGTACACATTTAAGAAAGAAATTGATTGTATTTTCTTCAAACCAAATGGTTATCCTTAAACTATAAACCTTAACTATAAACCCTATCCATAATGAAGAAAAGGAATGCTATTAGTTGAAAATCATTACTTGGTTATTTTTAACTGAAGTAAAGGGACAAAGAAGCCTCCAAAAGGCAATATACCTTATTAGCATCATAAACAAAAAGAATAAATTCTCTATAAGCACTTACAATTAAACCATAAAGAATATGGTATGCTGCTATGTCTGCAATTGTCATATGATTACCAGTCAAATAAGTAGTTTTTTGTAACGTTCTATTAATGCCCTGTAAACATTAAAAATAATTTAATTTAATAATACTTCAGGTTACAAGAATAACCACAACAATTTTAAAGATCTGCAAATTATTAAACAATTAATGCCATCAGTTACTTTCCCTAATAACTTAGTGTGTATACATTTTATAATTACTTGCACGTACCCATCACTAGTCAAATAGTAAAAGACCATTTAATTTGCCAACTCAACATGCAGTAAAATACTTCATAATAAGTTGCAAATTCATGTACAATTAGGTGCAATAAAATCATGGCCTCCGATAATAACTTAAAATAAAAATGTATTACTTGTAAAAAGTTCTTAGCGAAGATAGGGTTGCCGGTGGCTTGATTAACATACATGGCAATGTATTCTAACCATTGATAAGCTAGCAGTGATTGTTCTAAACTCATTTTAACTCCACTCCTAATTGCTAATCGTAGGATAATACTAGCAAAACCTTCTACGTTCTCTTTATCGAGTACTGTAGTCAAAACCTGCAAAGAATTAAGTATTTAATATAGTATAGTTTTCAAACAAGCTTCTGAACTAAATAATGTCTTGGTTCTTACCCTATCTGTATTATAGCACACTGTTCCTATAGGTGTATCAAGGTATTTACCGACAGCTTTCACGACATCCATATTTATTTAACTTAACAATTTGAATATGATATTCAAAATCGAAATAAAAATCTCTTTTTTCCAATTCAATCGCAGAGCAGAAAGCACAGGCAGAAAGTTCACTCACTGTCCGCTCGGAATAAGAATGTGCGATATTTAACAATATTAAGAAATTTCCGATAGGAAAATAAAAAATATCGATATTTAAATATCGACATTTGAACTAGATAATACGTTTAATATTCGATTGTTTCATATAAATATTTACATCTAAATAATAATATGATTTATATTAAATTACATAACGAATATAATGCCTTTATGGAATGAATATATATGCCTTTATGTTTTTACTGGCAGCCGAACCGACTTCATCTCGGTTGAATAATTATCTTATTATAAGTTGAAAATAAAAATCTAAATGGAGACATAGATGACGAATATCATCATGACTCTAGTACATTTATAGATAAATAATAAATAGCCTATAATATTAGTATACATGGAATAGAATAAAGTCAGTTACAGTTTCAGTCAGTGTGTTTCATTTACCTTACTTTTTTATATACAAAGTGTTTAATAAATATTTTATATACAAAAAAATGAACTTATATAATCATATAGTAGACGCTTACATTTTGTCATGATTACTTTACATAATACTTAAACTTGTATGAATGTTAATAATTGTCGCTATTATAAAATATCGTTTTTTTTTTTAATACCGCTCATCCCTACTTCACAAACTGACCACAGACTGATCACAAAATAATAGTACCATAATATTCACCATTGATTAACTCTGTGGATATACTGAGTATAGATGCTACGGATGTTCAATAAAATCATAGAGTATATTTGCTTTCATTCCATAACTAACCTGTGGCTTCCATTGCATAAATGAAAGTGACATTGACAAAACTCTAATTGACATTTAGTTTTCTTGTTGAATTTTCAGATTCACAATCTTGTACACATACATTATCAGCTATTGAATAAATGTTTAAACTGTTATTTGCAAATGGTCTCAAAATAAAAAGCCAATTGTAAATTAATCTTACTCGAAAGGATAACGTATTAATGATACTTGAACTTTCGACGCCGGTAGACAGTATCTGGGATTCAGTGATATTTGTTAATATATGGCTTCATTATTTATGACTGATTATTAGTAAATTCGCTATTGAATAGGGTTTAGCCGTATTTTAGGTGAACTATGAATGTAATGAAATCGTGACATATTTTATAAATTAATCAGTGTGTATTATTCAGTCTTCATGTTGACTTTATGCCACAATTACTTTTGTGTGACTTCTAACAATAAGAATAAAGATAATGCGCCGAATTTCAGTAAAAGAAAATTTGCGTTTGGTATTTTCTTATTACTGTTGGTTGTTGTTTTATGGGTGTTGTCATCTGAGTTGACTAAGGTATCAAGAATTGCTAATTTATATATTTTAATATAAAATGTAATACAGCTGTTATAACTAATTAATCGTATTTCTTTCAGTATATATATGTAGAAAAGAAGCTGGAAAGACCATTCCTTGTTACATATGTGCGGAGTTCACTGTTATTTATTTATTTATTAGTACTATGCTTCGCTCCACCTACAAGGGATCCTTGCAGACCTACAGATTACACTGTAAGTTATTATATTGGTATATATTAGTAATAACATAAAATATTGATGGTTATTAATTACATAGTTTGTTTATGAAAATCTTATGTTATTATTGTAATATATTACAGCAATTATTGGAACCTACGGCAGAAACAGATGATGAAAGTTTTTTCCATGAATCAACAAATAGTTTGGTAAGACCAAAATGTTTTTACTTATCCAAATTTTCCTACACTAAAAAGAAAATCAAACAAACTACTAAAAAGAGTGACCTACAAAACATTAAATACTGACCATTAAAAATTATCTTTACTAAGAGACATAGAGTTAACTCTAGACTCAGCACAATAATGATGAAATTTATAAAGTAACATGTCATACAATTAGAAATTATAAAAACAGCATGCACCAAAGGAACAGTAAATATACCCTTGAGCTTTGAGGTTAATTAAATGATGAAACAAATAGGATGGTATCTAATTTAAAATCTATAATTATGGTGCTTAATCATGATTGCCATTCATGGAAATAACAACTTTCCAAAAATGTGTGTTTTAAAAAATGGACTCCGCATAATAATCATTAAGTTGCAACTTAATGATTATATATTAGCTCATTTATAATGAACTTTAATGAAAATTAGGGTGTATCTTGATAGTAGGTTTATGTTTTAGGGTGATTCCACTTTTGTGCCAGTACGGGCTGGGGAGACTACAGACAGTGATGATGCAGCCCCAAGAGCCGTTAGATTTAATAAAGTTGCAGAGGTAAATAAAATGATATCATTTTTTTTTATAATTGTTAGGTTTTTAGTTTCTTGGCTAGGTACTGTTCAAATATCAACTTTAAAAAGGTTATCACACAACTTCTAAATACTAGTAAATACAATACAACGCACACACACACACATTAAATCTTTGCTTTGAATTTACTTTTTTGTGATGTTACAATAATTGTAACTTCTTATAAAAGAAAGAAATCTTTACTTATTTCATTTCATGAAACAATACTAATAAATAATTTAATTCTAAAATAAGTAGCTTAACCTTAGATATCCATAGATTTACATGGCTGCTTACTCCAGATATTAGATGATGATGAAAACCATGCCTACTGGTTTTCATTGTGAACCTGTTTCCTCTAACTCCATTCGATATATTTAGGTGCGAGTGATGTCAGCGGCGATGGCTGGAGAAGCGTTGTTGGCGCGGCTGTCATGGGCGGCATCAATGCGAGCCACTGAGTATGCGCAGCGTCGGGCCGCCGCCGCCGCCACCAGGAGACATTTGAGGCTTGCAGTCATTTTCTGTATACCTGTAAGTGATAATGATTACTGATTATCAAATTAATGGCAAATCCATTAATGTCATGACATACCTATTACTGTGAAGAGAACATTTTAAATTTACATTTTCTTTACATGCATAAAGCCTCCCTCCATCCCACAAAGGAAAACATGCAATTAAGATAAATAAAAGTATATACCAACACACATACCGTCACCAACACGTGTTCCAACACGTGTTTCGCTCCGAAACAGCATCATCAGGGTGAGGAAACTCTGCGAGTGTATACCGCAAATCTTTAGTAAATAAGATAAAACATTGTTTCAGTGGTTCCTATCGAACTATTTGTATCGGCTCAGTCTACTCCACACGTCGACATCTACGGCAACAATATACGTGTCCACAACAGGGGCGTTCGCCCTCTCCCTGGGGGCTATATTCGCCCAAGTACCACACGATCGGTTTTCCCTCTCGAAATGTCTTGCCGTACTGCTCACTGCGGCCGGACTCGTAAGTATGGACTGTATTTTAAGGTTGCAGGTAATTTATTTTGTAAAGGTGAATCTTTTTTATTTTACTTGCATAAATTTCAGTGCAATTTATTCAAGAAAAATGCTTATATAATAATGAAAAATAAAAATAAAAATAATTAATAATACCCCTGGTACCATAGACACAATAATAAGACATCACCAAAAGCTAATAATATCACATTAGATATGTTTTTCCATATCAAAAATCTACAAAAGACTCTTGAAATGTTTTTTAATATGTAATATAATTTTAACACTGACATAAGCATGTGTTTAGTTTAAAATCGCAAAACCAGCTGCTAAAAACATTGTAATGAAAATGACAATAAAAACAGAATATGTACTTTCCCTAATAAATTTGGCCTTTACATATAGTAGAAATACTTTTGAGTTGGCAATGGTGATTTTATTCAAATTCCAAACTATTTTTGTTATTGAGTAATATTTCAATTTAAATATTACTGATTGAAAAAACCTTATTCCATTATGTAATAATTTAAAAAACAAAAATCTAAGTTAATTAACTATATGTTAGTAAGTAAATTTAGTATTTTATTATTAGTTTGATTTGAATGATGTATTATTGTATGCATAGTTGGAAAGGAGGAAGATACTAATTATTGTGTGTACAACCTTTTTATTTAAATGTTTTTTACTCTGTTTGTCTCAGTATATTCTGATATACATATATATAGGTAATCACTGGAACCATGGCACCTACATATTTGAAAAATTCATTCTAAAGGTACACTATTCCATTTGGACATAGGCTATACATCATGTTCATATTATATAATTAACTGTTCAATTCGAATAACAGCGTTGAGGACTGCAAGTAAATAAATAAATATGGAGTTTTTACTGCACGCCGCAGGTAGTAGTGGGGATATCGGAGGGTCATCAGAACGACTGGACAGCCGTACTAGCGGCGCTGGGCTCTGCCGCATGTTACGCGGTGCATCTAATGCTGTTCCGTCAGGAACTCAGACGGGGGGACGGGATTAACTCCTGTCTTCTTGTTGGTAAATATCCCTATACTGTGCTAAGAATAAACAGGAACCTATCCAGTTTCTACAATCCAACGAAGCTCTGCAAGTAGCCTTCCTTTCGTCATAAAAATAAGTTAAGTCAAATATTTATAGTTAAATGAGTTGATACGTAAGACTTTTCGGACAAAAACTTAACATAGTTCATAGATATACTACAAGCAGATAGATGGCGCTGTAATCGAGTTTTTAATTAATTCAATTTTATCAGAACAATATGTGCAAGATCTGTTATTACACTAAGCTATATGTTTGTTATTACAGGCGTGGTAGGGTGTGCATGTGGGTGCCTTTTGTGGGTGTTGGGCGGTCTGTTAGCCGCCGGGGGAGTAGAGCGAGCTGAACTTCCTCCCGTTCGCCTGTGGAGCTGGCTTCTGTTGGACGCGGCGCTGGGGCCTCTGTTGCTAGAGTCGTTGTGGCTGTGGTCTGTAAACATTTATTTATTCTTTATTAGTCACGATAGTTGCGATGGAGATTCACTCCACACTGGGGTTCAAGATTACATTTAGTAACCCCATCTATTGTCAAATGTTTAAACTTTTATTAACTAAATATTATGAAGAGAGAGATAATATTATTATCAAGAGCAGAGAGAGCAAATTTTGTGAGATTGTGACTATACGGGGGATAATCTCCAAAACCACGGTACCTATTCGAAAAATTATTTATAGGTACATTATTCTGAATGGACAAAAGCTATATATCATGTGTATCACCTGTGTCTGAATTTTTGTATATTTATATCTTTATTTTTGAACCTATAATTACATAATTGTTTACACCAACGAAGGTGCGGCGGGACACTTATAAATAATAAAACTGTTATGTTTCGTACGGGCCTCCCTCCACTCGTTGTGATGATCTGTATTGAAATTGTATCCCGTGCACACAGTTAAAAGTTACTGAAAGTTTGTCTTGAACTAAAATAAATATGAAGCGATACAAACGTGACCGGCTGGAAAATATTGATATCTCGGCGTAGACGGCATGCATAGCTTCTTATTTACGCCCTTATTGTTACAGAATAAATATTTATAGTTCGACTTATTCGTATTTGTTTTTGATTTATTATTATCTTCAGCAATTCCTAAATATCTTGGTGTTGAGAGCTCATTACTTATTACATAACACAATAGAGATGTCCTTGACAAGTCGACATGTTTACGCCGTCCGCGGTTTTAATCGTTTACAGTGGCCCAGTTTATTATGTCTCTCATAAATATTAGTATTACTGTACGCTATTGAAAAAAAATGTATCCAAACAAAGTGTGTATTCCAGGGGTCGATCGTTGACATCGTCGCGGACGGCGACGGGTGTCCTGGCGCTGTGCATGCCAGTGGCGGCGGGGGNNNGCGTCCGCTATGCTGGCCGCGGCGCTGGCCACTGCGGGCTGGGCCGCCGCCGCCGCTGATGCAGCGCTGCCCTCACCGTTCGCCTGGCTAATGGAAAGGCTACGAGCTAGCGAGGGGTTCTCGTAAGTATATCATGCATTATATATGTCGTGTTAGCATCAAATATCGCTAAGTGGTTTTTTAAACCAACTAAAAAAAATTGTTTAAAAATTTAAGGTTATGCAATATATTGAAAATACTATATAGGCATAATCTGGTTACGTCTTCATAACGCCTACAAAACGTTCAGCAGCGTTTCTTTTGTGCGGCTCGGTGTTCGTTTTTGCAATAAGGTTCGAAAGTTGATACACGATTTACCTCTTGGAACTTTAAGCGACGTGTTAAAGCGCAGCTTGTACGTAAAAGATATTATGGTAAAGATTAATATATTAATGACAAGGAGACCTGGACATAACGGTGCCGCAACCGATTTCGCGCAACTCTAAACTTAATGTGCTTAGGAGTTCTTGCACCGCTTCTTCTCCTCACTGTTTAAGCACCATTCCAAAACAGCGGTAGAGGGCTAAAATGACGTACGTACGTACGAGAAACCTAAATGATTAAAGGATATTGAATTTTAATTGTATTTTAGGGCGATACGGAATATTTCGGAGCTGGACGAGCAATCGGAAGCGCTGATGTCGTCCGACGAACCCACGTAATATCCGCCGCCCGCGCGTGCGCGTACCCTGTTGCTAGTCTAATGTGTACAGCATTTATTTAGTTAAGTGAAATATTAAATTAATACTAGTCCGCCACCACGCCTGTTACCTTCTGCTGAGCTTTTGACGATGTTACCACTCAATGAATCATAAATTTCTGAATCACTACGGCCGGTGAATGAATCTATTCTGAATCAGATAAATGTAAACACTGGATAAGCAAATAGAAACAAAGATATAGGGGCTATTTGCAATTTTTTATTTTGTTTATTTTTTAAATTACGTGTAATTTTATTAATTTAAAAGGTTTCAATTCTGAGGTAATATTAATCAGGGATGTCATGGTGCTCCGTAACCGTAACTGAGACTATCGGATACCCGAAATAAAAATATATCCGAAGTCGTAACCGAATCAGGATAAAAAGTTTCGAATAATTTCGGATAGGGGTCGAGTCTAAGTTAAACACGTTACGACAGGTTTTTGCTGTTTGAGCCGATAGTCGAACTATTACCGTGTATATACAGTATATATTTTTTCCATATCCTAAATCGTCTAATATCCGTTACCGTAATTATCCGAAACAACCGGATAGTCTGAAATAATTTCATATCTGTAACCGTAACCGAAACCGGTAAAATAGTATTCATAGCCGTCTACATCCGTATACAGATCCGAAATTTCATATCCATAACATCCCTATTATTAATCATAACATATTTTTTAAGAACGGTGCATTTTTGAAAATAACGTTTAATTTTCAAAGGATTGGATATACTGCGTCACTAATAGGTCTTATTTATGTGTGGGTCAACGATATCGCGATGTGGAAATGGACGCACTCGCATGGAAATGTATATATATAAATATATATATATATATATATATAATATATAAAAATTGTAAATATATAACAATTATCAAACCTCGGCATTAGGTAACTATGTAACAGTGGTCGGTGCGATTGTCATTCCAATTCGGTACGTGGACTGTTTGATTTCGTTCCGATGGTTAGAGAAAGGTTTGTAATAAACGTTATTCATGTAAATAAAATCTGTTGGACTTTGTGTTGATTGATTTTATAATTTTGTTACAATTTGACAGTTTGTTTTAAAAAATATTTAAACATTTTTAAAAATTGAAAATGCTATTTTACTGATATTTAATCACGTACGAGTGTTGGGCGAGCGTAAGAATCGTTTAAATAAATATGTATAATCAGGTAATTCTGTAATCTCACAGATTAATTTTAGACGTAATTCCACAGTGAGATTGTTAATAATTGTACCAAAATAATGAGTTTAAACATAAACGATGATAATTTTTATGTAAACTTTAATTTATTTATCTATGTTACATACCATTATAAGGATCTCACAGAGTATTTTACTGTGAGCTTAATTAGTGAGATTACACACTTACCGTGCAGTTCTTTTGTCGATCCTCACCCTTATCTAATTTCAAGTAAGACACAAATGTATGGCAGTTGCAATATTGATAACTTTATTTTCAAGTATCCTTCCTAGAAGAAACTCGTGCATATATAGCGGTGCCTTAACACAACCATTTAAAGGTACTGTGACCACATAAATTCGTATTGATTTTACCTTATACTCTGTTTGTTACTCAAAGCTACTAATCACTTCCACTTATTATTTTTAATATGTCATTGTCTATTCTATACAGTCTATACCTGTAATTGTCTATACAGACTGTTCATGTTAATTTCTAAATATGTGTTACTTAGTTAAATTAATCTCTTATTAGTTAATTATGAGGAACAATGTTAAAATTATATATGTATAGTGTATTGAGGTAACCGATAGTGAGGATATGCTAGTACATGATTATTTCAACTAAACAGCACTATTTTTGATAAAGACATTCGAAATCACCTCACTATATACACGCCCGGTGTCTTCTCTGCGTTTAACTTAACATATGGTCAGTCAAAATTACCCATAAACTGTCTAATTCGTAGACTGATATACTGTTAATGACTAAATAACGCGGCGGCACATGAGAAAAATATCACATTTTTACTAAAACATTGTTGTTTTAAAAGTGTGTCTAATATATATATATATATATAAGTCTTAGTATTCTTTGTCTACGGTCAGTAGAAACGACTACTGGAAATGTCAGTTGCGACTACTTTTACAGGAAATAACACACTTTTTGTTTGGCTCTATGTGTTTGCGAGACTACGCTTCCTTACGTCTTGATCTTTTTGTAAAACTTCTGAAAATTTTAAACACTTATGTTTAAAGTCATTATTCTTTCCAAGTAATGTAATTTTCTTGTCGCAAATTATACTGAAAAAATTAACATACCTAACTAAAAACTATATATATATAATAAATTAGCTTTTAAGTAAATGTTTACAGCAGATTGTTGAAATTTAAATTAGAAATAATAACTATTGAATCAATGTTGATAGAATTAATGAAAATTTATTTTTTCTTTCAATTATGTACATAAAATTATGTACATACTAATAACAACAGTGACGTCATTGAATAAGGGCAATTTTGTAAAATAAATAATGTTGCAAATTTAATTACAATTGTATAAATAAACGTTTTACTATAATGTATATTACTACCAAAACTACATAAAATAAAATTAGTACTTTTATCATACTACACATCCTAATAATATTTTTTATTGATTGTTACATTACGAAGGCCGCCTCGTATTATTAGCCTTTTCAATTCACAAATATCTCAATACATCGTAAGGTATCATAGACCTATGTTGAGAAAATAATTGAGATTCATGTTCCTGTAGCTTATTAAATTATTTATAAAGGTGACATATGTACATACACATTGATAGCACGAGAGCACTTTAACACTGCCCATATGTACAAAAGTACGATCATGTACGATAGGGATTCCCAACCTGTGGTAGGCGTACCCCTGGGAGTACTTGAAAATTATATTGGTAATGGTGGAAATACAGAGAAGTTAAAACAGTTCAGTTATATTAAACATTATTATAATGTATTATGTTTACATTATGTAGTTTACAATGAACCTTATTAACTAATAATTTACTAAGGCGTTAGACCTTTAGAGAAACGAGACACATTTTTAGAATTGGGTATGGAGTTATCAGGGGAGGGGTACTGAAATGAATGTTTTTATTAAGGGGTACGAGAACGATAAAGGTTGGGAAGCATTGGTGTACGATGGTAAAACAAGAAGTACGATTCTGTAAAGGAAAAATGCGATCATTTTAATTTAAGCTATTTTTATGAGCATATTTGTTAGAAGATAATCGCAATATATTTCATTTTGGCTCGGCGTCGATGAAAAACAAACCGGAGGCAAATTGTTAACAAAAATATTCTTTCCCCGCCACTTTTGAATAGACATATGTGTTGATATTTAAAAATTTCAGTCTTCATCTTAATTAACTAAATTAATAATAAGTTGCAGTTCACAAAAGTTATGTATATTTGAAATGGGAAATTTGGTTTATGAGGGACACTCTATATATTTAGGCCCTTTTCACTCGTTAGATTCTATAACGCCGCATATTGTCCACCCTAATCGTAATTGTTTCATCATTGGTTAACAGTCTTTTGCATACGCATAGATGTTTTCTTAAACAATCTCAGGCTATATACGTCATTATGACGAAACTAACAGTAGAGAGTTCTTTATGCGAGACGTGTGCATTAATAGTAAAATTTTTCCGTACTAATGTGGGCTTTGAAAGTTAAAAGTAAATTTCAATTACATTTGGAGCCTATGTATGACATGACCTTAAAAATCCTAAAAAGACATTAGATGTAAATTTATGTTTTGTCTACAATTTTAATTATTTATGTTCGTTTGAACATGTGAATGTTTGTTACAACAAGAGTGTAGTGCCGCAATTTGAAATATACAGTAATCACACACATAGTTATTAGTAACACAGTATTGTAATTTATGATTATTTTTATGTTTATCATGTACGATAGACGAGGACTTTGTATTCTATTTTGTTTCTTTGCATATTATAATCTTAATAAAGTGCAGTAACTCTGTGATTGTTTTATTAATCCAGCTTTAACATTAGTGCAGTCAGCAGTTTGTGCTGTTTAAATCAACATGTTTAGATGTAAACTTAAATATTTAAAGAGTTTAGACATATTTCATGTGGATTTAAGTGCTTAGATGTTAATAGTGTATGAAAAATAGTTTGAATTTACTTTTTTGTTATAGTCGTCTAGCCATGTTGAAAGCCCTCTAGTGTCATAAAAGAAAATTTCGGACAAAACGGTACTGTAACAGCGTGTAAAATTACGTTTTATTCCGCGTCACTTATAGGAAGACTACAATTACAGTATTTTTGGATTCGAGCCTTGTAGTAAGTAGACCCTATAATAAGTTAAAAATCGTGGCCAATGAGAATACATTAATATCTTTACATAAACTTTTTTTTATAACAGCTTTATAAGCTTCCTAGGCCTTTTTTATTACAGGGCAAAAATATAATTCGACTTATTTACATTTTTTGAGATATCCAGGGACATCTCGGTATTTATGGTAATTATTGAACAAAATTATAATGTTAGATAAAATCTTCATTTTGATAATATCAACATATTCACGCTCTTCACGAAAATAATCCAGATTATATGGATTTTACAAAAAAAAACCCACAGTAGTATGTAAAAACTATGGAAATAAATAATAAAAACATACACACTACACTTATACAAATAGAAGTAATAATTTCAATAAATTGTTATACCCGCGCAATAATACTCTATGTAAAATTATACCTCTGTGATTTTCTAGTATGTCACCCAACTATCAACTTGACTTTAGCTAGTTACAATTTTACAGTAATCTGTGCTTGACTTGTCAATGTCAAACCTAATTATTGTAATGGTTAGTTGAATTAGGTTACCAATAAATTTCCAACACTACATTCGTAACAAGATAATGTTAATATGAAAAAAATATGTACTCCATAAAAATGTCACATTTCATTAAAATCGGCATAAAACATGCATTGCCAATAATGCGAACCACGAGAAACTTATGCAAAAATACGTCCATACAAAACGTTTGCCCATACAGTAGCACCACGACTTCTAGTAACAATGTTCTAGATAATTTAACTGATTGGGAAACACTGGGCAAAAAGAAGAAGATCAGTAAGGCAATGAGAGCTTACTTAGAAAGGGCTAAAGAACATGACGAATTCATGAAAAAGCAGGAGTTTGAGTTCGCTATCGGCAAGCGACATCTCGCTAACATGATGGGTGAAGATCCAGAAACATTTACTCAAAAAGACGTCGATCGTGCTATTGAATATTTATTTCCTAGCGGTATATATGATCCAGCAGCTCGGCCTCTAATGAAGCCTCCGCAAGAAGTTTTCCCTGCTAGAAAAGCAGCTGAATTTGACGAAGCTGGACGACCACACCACTTCCTTTTCTATACAGGAAAACCCAATTTCTTTAAATTACTTCACGACGCTGCGGAAAATATTCAACAACTATACAGATTTGAAGATAAAGTTATAAGAAAAAAAGCAACACCAGACCCAAATGCCAGTCTGAACTTAACAAATAGTGTTTGGCTAACCAAGGACCAACTTGAACAAGTATTAATGGAGAATATAACCGATTTAGAGTATGATAATTTTAAATTAGTTATGGAAAGACTCGTCTCACTTCCATACTCATACAGATATCAAGAATTTATTGATAAATATAGAAAACCACTTGCCGCCCAAAGGTTTGCATTAGAAATCCCCAAACCCAATTATGACAATGATGGTCGTGCTTTTATTACTACATATGAATGTTTGAGAAAAAAAGCACGAGGAGATGTTACCATTCGCTCACCTGGCACGGGAAAGATAACAATCAATGGAAAAGATATAACTTACTTTGCAGATGTGCAATCCAGAGAGCAAATTATATTCCCACTGATTTTTACTGGGATGCAAGATTGTGTTGATGTAGAATGCAACATAGAAGGGGGTGGACCATCCGGGCAGTCTGGTGCAATAAGATGGGGAATAAGTTGGGGCTTAAGGAGTTTTGTCAATAAACAGATGTTGGAAGCCATGCAAGTTGCTGGACTGCTGACCAGAGATCACCGTAGGCGAGAACGCAAGAAGCCTGGACAACCTGGTGCCAGGAAAAAACCTACATGGAAGAGACGATAAGTGTCCAACAATCAGAAGCATTAATACTTACACTCAATATGAAAAAGAATAATAATTGTACTATGGATTAATACATGTATTATGGATACTTTAATTGTACAATGTTGAAACTTAAACAGTAATATTTAGTGTAAAATGTGCACTTAGGTATTAAAAATAATAAATAAATATATAAATAGTTATCTTTATTTCAATTTTTACATTAACTTTTTCTTTTAACATTTTTTTTTACAGTCTTCCGCCTTCCTCCAATTTTCTTTTGGAACATTTGGTTTTTCCTTTCTTTATTATATACCCTCTTTTTCATCACTGATTTCAATTCTCTTCTATTTTTGTTAGCTTTTGTTTCATTGCTTTGAGTGAAAAATAATAAACCATCTGAAAAAATATTTGAAATGAGTAATTTCCTTATTTAAAATGGTCATGAAAATTTTAATTGTGTGTAAAAGTGAAGAGAGGAATTCAGGGTTTACAAAAGAACTAAAAAAGATTGTTTTGAAGTTCATAGGAGCTCATGGCCAAACTATGATTTGTGGTTGGCCAGTTGCACCCTTGAAAATCAGGTAGAATGTTTATTTGAAAACGTTACTAGCCCCAGCACTATACAATACTAGAAGTATAACGAATATATTATGTATCACCTTTAAGCCTTTCATCAGAATCTGAAAAAAACAAGTTTTCTCTCCAAACTGGTTTTGGAGGACTAATTTCTGGAACAACTTCTTTTTCCACTTTAGACTCCTCATTTTCAGAGTCTGAAGAATCATATATAAAAGGATTTTTTTCTCTGGGATCTAACGGATTTCGTACTTTTTTTTCTTTTGCAACTTGTGGTGTATCATGCTCATAATATTGTTCTAACATTTCTGAAAATGGTTGAAAATTTGTAAATTCACAAAATATTTTAACAAAAGGCATTACTTAGTCAATTCCATTGTACGAAATTTGGTATAGTTTTGTACCTTCATTAGTATGATTGTCAGTATCTTTCCCAAACAAACTTCTCAAACTGAATGGCTGTGCTTGCTCCAATGTTTCTTTCAAATTGTCAGTAACCTTATAAAATTGTTCTTTTGATACTTCCACTTTTTCAATATTTCTTGGCTCTTCTTGAATCACTTCACATTCAGGAATTTCTTTTGACTTTTTATTTTTTGATTTCTTGGTTTGCTCTTGTTTTGAGATAACTGGTGCTAAAAACTTTGCATGTTCTGGCTGGGTTGGATCAAATCTGAGCATTCCTAGTTGAGATCTGAAGTATTCAGTAATTCACATTAGAATAACATATAAGAAAAAAACTTGTCATGTAGTCTTCACAGACACTTACTTTGTTGGTTTGGAGGCATCTTGTGTTTGTTTCATTTTGATCGGAACACCAAGTACGTCTTGCAAAATATTAAGTTGTTTATATTTTTCATCAACTTGACCTAAATCTACGCCTTCTTTGTCTTCCTGATTAAGTTCCTCATCTGATTTATCATCTTCAATGAACCTTTCATCTAAGACAAAACGTTTATCAGCTTTGTATCGGGATTGCAAATCTAAAACCTATGTAATTGTTAAATGAACAAAAACATTAAATACAATTATTCAACATCATTAGCAAATTGTATAATAATAAATTTCAGGTAACTCAGAAACGTGCAATATTTAGCATAATGTAAGAACACTAAATCTTAGATTTAACTTGTAAACATGCTGAGCATTAGAATAACTTAAATTCATGTACCTTTTGCCCCTTTTTGCCTTCAAACTGCTCCTTTATTTCAAAGTTTACTTCGTTATCACTATCATCTCCTTCATCAAATAACTTTCTTTTCCTTTTATTGTTTCCTTCATTAATAAATGCTTTATTTACTACAAGGCCATTTTGGTGTGGGATTTTTTCACCATCTTCATCAGAAAATATCACTTTCTTGTTTATCATGCTTGCTTTATCCTGAAAAATATGATTTAAACTATTTATCACGGAATTTACACATTTTATTATGTAGCGGGTACTCACGGTACGTTTTTTATTTGTTGCCAATATTTTGATCCAATTGCATGGTTCGTGGTCACGGCGAAACTACGGTGGCGGGGAGAAACCGTCGACAAGCTAGTGGTACATTAACCTATCTATCCTACGTCTAGTTCGTTTTTCTTTTTTAGTTACCGTATCACGGCACACGACACTTACTGTATTCTCACACACTAAACTTTGCACTTTATGTCTTTCACATAAACTAACCACTGGATTCCACGTTTGTGCTAACTTAAAACCATCTTTCCTGTTGAAGTTCCTCAAGTGTTTCTTGATCTCTATCACATCTCTTACTAAACATGGAAAGTAATGTCGCTCAGAGGAGATCACTTGAGTGTTATGTAAATGTGATGAGGTAGGTGATATAAGTGAACACAACTTAACATTACATATGAGTACCGCAGTAAATTATATCAAACAAACTAACAAACGAAACTTACAATGCCCATCAATCCAGTTTTGATCATCATTTTCTTTTGTTTGAACTCTTGCCGCTTTATCTTCATGGACTCTAATCTTTTTCTGTCAGAATTTTGTTTCCTATCATCTTGATAAACATTCTCAGTAGTATCTTTAGAATAACCCTTGGATGAATTAAGGCTATCGCCTATTTTTGACTCCACTGTGCCTTTGTGATGTTTTTTCTCAAATTTGTTTTTCGTTTTGTTCTCAAACCTATTGTCTTTTATGGTATTATTTGTATCAAATTTTCCCTTATGATTATGCGTATTTATATTTAAAGGCTTTATTGTCACTTTGTTGTTCAAGATGTCAGTCTGAAATGTAAAATTAATTAAATATTGTAAATAGGGTATTAATTCTATTACATATTTTTACTGTTTTGTACTTTGTTTTCTTAACTTATAGTATTAAAAATTAAAAGACTAACTGTATCAAGCGATATTGAGATAATATGACAGGACAGACATACAAAAGATTTTGCTGAAATCATGCTACAGATAAACAATAATATCAATTAATTGAGAGCTTTGGGATTCTGATTAAATGACATGGAAAATTTAATGAATTAGTATATAATTTAAAAGTGAAAACTTTTAGGTTCTATGGTTGTTGCTTAATCAAGATTGTCTTATAAGTTTTATTATTGTATTACCTACCATACACATAATACAGAGAAATCAAATAATCATATATTCACACATGCGAAAAAAGAGGTTACTACATTATTTGTAATACATTTAACAACCTTTTCAATGTCCTTTCGTTGGGCTTGTTCCCGTTCTCTTTGCAGTCGTTCTAAAAAGCTTTCACGAGCTCTTGTCACGTACAATTTATGTCCGTTGAAATCACCATTTGTAAAATGTTGAATACCTTCAAAAATTCACACAGGTAATAAATTAAAAAATAGGACAATAACTAAAATAACAAAAATTTAAGTTTAGAAAAAGGTCTGCTTCCAATGGTGAGCTAGGAGAATTAAAACTTGGTAATGCACATCTGCAGTTTGAAGTTTATGACAACATAGTTGTGTATATAAAGGTCTTATTATGACAACCCTATTTTTATACCAGGGTTGGATAACCATAATCTTAGGAAACATTGTTTGTATAGAGCACATTTTTCTGAACCCTCACCTCCCTCTTTTCACTGATTCAACAGGCTTACCTGCCTTTAGCTCAGTGAGGGTTGCTAACAGAGCAGTGCTTTTGACAAAAATTACTCTCACTGTCTCTGCCTAGTGAAATAATAAAATACAGTGATTACATAGACCTCAAATTTCCGACTAAAGTTTTTGTTATTCCGCAGTGCCTTTAAAATTAACTGTACTTTTCATCCCTTAACTGAGATAGTGATGGTGACAGAGCAAAGTTTTCTTGCTAAAAGTAAACTCGTTAAACCCTCACTATCCACTAGTGTTATAAAACTAATTACCAAAAAAGTGGCACCCGCCCGGCTGCACGCTGGGCAAAACATTTGTGAAAATGTATTCAAAAAAAAACAATATGTATACTTACATGATTCAATATCATAATTTGAAGCCGATAGAGTAATAAATGCAAATAATTTCTTGTCATTTTCAACAGACGATTTGGTTTTTATGTCCAACGCGGTTATTTCACCGAATGTTGAGAATGCGTTTCGCAACTCACTTTCATCAACTTCATTAGGAAGATTGCCCACAAATAAACGACTAGGTGCAGACATTTTAAAGTTTATGTTGATAATACTTTTTGTAATCCTGTACCAATAAATTTTACATCTTTTCCTGGTCTAACCAAAGAAATACTACACAAACAGAATGCCAGTGAATAAAATTAACGTGGTTTTAACTTTTGATTTGACGTTACTACTTGACAATTTTTAAACAAGTAACAGTGACATAATGACAGAGCTAATACTGTTCGTCATCGTAACATAGCATGGCATAACAACCATAGATCACAACACTAGTCTGAGTTGTTAAACTTGATTTTAGGAAACATGTAATCATCTTCATCTTTGTTTAACGCGTCCAAGATCACGTATTAAATGAAATTACACACAACCAATAAACTTTATATCATTTAAGAAAAACATCACTATAATATATAAATACAATACGAATATAGAAGTTTTATACAGTATCCCTCTAATTAATTATATTATGCATTTATTCGAGTAATTCAAATATTTACTTCCACAGCATATTAAGAAATTTTGAGAATCTTTAAAAAAAAAAACAAAAATTACGATCTCAATCTTTAATTACTATCAAATTCTTGTTCAATAATCGGGAAAAGTCAGCAAGCAGGCTTTTATTTATTTAGATAGCATCCACACTAGCATATTGCAGTGGTTTATCGTGATGCGCTAGAACCGCAAGATGATACATTTAATATGGTTTTACTTTTATTATCTTAATTTTATTAGGGTGCTGAAGCTTTTGACACCACACGACCAGCACATGTTAGAGCAGATCTAGGTTAAATGTTTATATTGTACTGTACTGTATTATATTGTGTATGTGGGCATATATTTACAAATTTTTCTTTTAATGTTATATTTAAGGTCCTTAGCAATATCACTATTTGAATTACAGTAAAACGTTGCATTCACTACAAAACCCAAAAAATAATGTTTAAACATACCACCTGATTACACCCTATCGCCCTACACGATTCTTTAGTATTAAAATTTACCACTTCGTCAGTATTTGTCATATTATTGTTACGTGTCATGATCCGCAGGCTCGTGAAATGCCAAAGTTATTCCGCAGAGACTTTATTTCACTTCACACAGACTTCACAATCGCAGTTGAACTCATAGACTCAAGTATTCGCTTCGTAGGGAGAGAACTCTTCACTTCGTATTCGTAACCGAATGCCCTGTGGCCGACTCTGCCCGCGTTTTATATCGATTTCTGGGCTTCCAGATTTTCCACAGCCTTCGTGGAAGTCAACAATAACAATAATTCCCGGAAATCGACATAACAATAGCGGGTCAGGTAAACAACCTCCTTTCGACAATGCATGACAATTGCCTAAGGCGTAAGGGCGAGATTGGCCTGAAGTGTCCCAGGTAGTTTTTATAACTATCTGGGTTTCACTTTTATTGCCTCCATTGTTCCACCCTTCCAGAAACTTTGTAAGCCTGCCGACTTTCTCTTCTTGGCTATCCTTCGAGAAGCTTCGTAACATTATGAAACGATTCGTTTATATGCTTATAACCTTATTATACAAAATTGGTTGAATAAATCAAATATATTAGCGAGCATATAATTGGTAACGCACAGAGTAACGTTTTCACAAGAATTCGATATTTTAACAATTATTACAATATAAACGTGTAACAGTTCCTAGCAGAGAGCTTTTCTTTAATGTTATTAGCCGACAAGCGAGCAAACGAGCCAACTGATGGTAAGTGGTCACCGTCGCCCATGAACATCAGCAAAACCAAAGGTATCACTGATGCGTTGTCGGCCAAGAAATGAGAAGAAGGTAACAAAGAAAGAACCGGCTCAGAAGCCCCCAGCTGGAACACAACGAGTCGTTTGGCGGCTGCCTCAAGCAGAAGGTTGGTAGCTAGCCAGGCAGGCTTCGCGGAAAAATAATATTACCAGTAATAATATTAATAACTTAATAATAATACTAAAAATATGATTTTTACGCGAAGTCCTCATCTCTTACGACACTATTTTTGCCAGCATGGGATTGGGGGGAATATTCTAGGCCGCCGCAATACGGCCAAAAATATCAGTCTCCAGCATAGTTGAAACACAATTACTTGTTGTTGTGTCACTAGTTTGTTTGTTTGTTTCATTGTAGTACGTGCCGCGTTCCATTTAGGGTTCATTCAGGGTTGTCTTAAATATACTTATGATTTATACACGATATATTTATGATATGTAATGATTTTATTTTAAGTTGTTATCTATTAAATTATATTATAAAGAAACCCAAGCCTTGAACATAATGTAATCGTGCAGTAGATGATACGCTAAGACCAGGAGGACGGACTCCAAAAGATATGGAAAATAAAGGCGTAAAAGAAGAAGAAGAAATATAAATAAAAAGCTTAACTGAAGTAAGTGACTTAAAAAAATAAACAATATTGCTATTTGAGTAAATAATAAAATGTTGTTGTGTATTACTTCAAAAATGTAATAATATTTTACATTTGTATGTGTTTTTTACTCTGTTCCATCTGTCTACAATTATTATATAACAGTAAATAGACATAGTATTTTTAAATAGTCTGTCCTTGTTAATATATTTCATGACTTTTGTCCATAAGAAAGTCAACGTCAAAATTTTAAAACTGAAAACGACAAACGACATCGACGCTCGCTTGCTGTAGCGATATTAGGAATAGTGTTTTATTTTTATATATTAGAAACAAAATTTTCCGATTAATTCCAATTTAATAACACAGCAGTGATAAGTTGTATTCTTAACTATGTCTGACAGTGATGAAGATTCATTACCAAACAATGTTTTCACGTTTCAAAATGATAATACGGTAAGAAATGTTACGATATTGTTTGTTTGTGCTCATATAAAATAATATAATCCGTTGATTTGTAAACTATATGGCTAACAGTTTCTTATAGGGTTAATATTTACGTCCAACTATTCTGCCTACATTCCGATTTATTATTTGATATGTAAAGAATTAGATTTTATAGCTCTTTTAACATTTGGCTAGGTCTCGACGTTTAGGTTTCTATGATTGCATCTTATGTCTTTTTTTTACGTATTATTAATACCAGTCTGATATGCCGAATGTTTAAATAGCCTTTTTATAATAAATATATATAATAAAGTTATAATGGTGAAGTTTCCGGTTGGTTGGTGGATTGTACTGATTATATGTGTCGTAATTACTTTTTAGTAATTACATTAATTTTTGTTTAATCAACCGCTTCATTTTTAGACAATATCTGCAAATGGCCCAAATGTAAATAACACAAATATTACTGGATTAAGTTTTCGAAATAATGTTTTAACTTCAACTATGCATATGCCTGGCAAATTTGAACTTCAGAAGTATGGTGGTTCAAATTTTGACCATAGGAGTATGTACTGCAGAAGAGAGACTTCACCTATGTCTTTAAGAAGTGTACCTGACTATCGACAACATATTTTTAGTCGTTCCGTATACCATAATGGAATTGGCACCCGGAGCTCCATGTACAATGGACGAGGTGGTTCACCTATGTCAGTTCGCAGTATTGGTATGTTCAATATCTATTTTAGTTGTTGTTATATTACAAATAAATTATTCTTATTTATTGTATTACTTATGAAATATATATATTTTAATTTGAATAAAAAACATTATAAAAAATAAAGAAAAAATTAGTATGTATACACAGACTCAGCTGGAACTCTTTGTACTTAGAAAAATTTGTGTTGTGATTTTTGAATATAACAGTAGTCTCTGCACTTCAATTTCAGACTCAACAACAAGTGCTGCTGACATAGTATTTGCTTTTAAAAATGTAAAATTCAACAAATATGACTTGCGGATAATAAAAGATGCTTACAACAAACTAATCAAAACAAGGCAACGAAAAAGGATTGCGAAAAGGCGAAACCTAAAATTATTTCTGAAAGGAACACGGCGAAAGTCTGGAGAAGACTCAGGTGAGCAAGGGAGTGATTCATCTATAAGCAGTGATGACTGCAGGTCAGTTAGAACTACAATTTATAAAGAAAATATACCACGCTTGAGGCAAATGAGAAGTGTATCTCAATTAAGTGCAAATATGCCACAAGGCAATAGTCATATTAAGGATGTATCCCATTTTGGTAATAATATTAAAGAGACCCCAATCTTTATGGATCGTACTGAAAGTATTAAACAAAGCTCTTTGAGAAACATGATGCCTATTAGCAGTAGTGTAACAAATAGAAATATCAATCAAGAAAGATTTCTTATTAACACATCTCAAGACCATAATCTTTCTGCAACAAAGATACAAATCACATCAGTAATGACACAGAAAGAACGATTTAAAAAAGGCTTTCTTTTGCCATCACAAAGATTTAATAAAACAATTCCTGGCCATAACCAAGTGAATAACTGTGATGGAGGGATTAAAAAACCTGGAAAAAATTGTGTTAATGTAACAAAACCGTTAGAAACAGAAAGTGGCAGTGATGAAGAAATTTTTAAGGGAAAATCCTTTGACCAAAAAAATACTCAAAATATTCAAAGGAAAAGGATACTAGAAACTGAAGATTGTTTTTATTCAAATAAAAAAAACAAGTCAGATTCACCGAAAAACTTTCAAAGTTCTAAATCTCTTGAACCAAATAATATTCTTAGTGGACAATCGAATGACTTCATTTTTGCAAAACCAAAACTACCTATTAAGAAAGCTAACATGAAAAAAGATCACGTCCCTGAAAAATTACTTGCGAAATCGCGTGTACCGCCAATTGCAGAAGAAATTGATTTTAATTTTATACAAAACAATAAAGAACCTATGATGAAGGAACATTCTAAAGAAATGGAAGATATACAATCAGACATGATGCATTCTCATAGTGAAACATCAACGAGACCAAGTTTTATTAAACGGAAACTGTTTACCCAAAAACTAGATGTGGCTGAACATAAGAATGTAAGCTGTGATAGTTTAGGGGTAAATAGTCCTCAGAATTTTTACAGTGCCTCTGTGAGAGAAAAAAATAAAGCTAGAAAATTTTTTACCTCACAATCGTGTTTAAGTAGAGATGTTACTAATGAAGATAATAATGTATTAGATTTAATACATAAAATAGTACCTCCGGATCAAATAAATATTACAAGTACAGCAAATAAAATTGAGTCCGGCAGTAATAGATGTAATGGTGTTGATAACAATAATAAATGGGATGTAACTACATTTATTGCTAGTTGTGATAATGAGGACATAAGTGATACTTATACTGATGAAGAAATATTTAATGTTAATCATGGCAAAAACAATGAAGAGTGTAATAAAATTGTGCAGGGTTCCCAAAACTTATCACAATGTAAGATTGTAGTTCAGAAATTGCTACCACAAACAGTGAATAAAATTATGAAAAATAATAATAGCAATAGAGTACTAAATAAATCAGTGGGTAAAGGTAAGGCTCTTACAAATAATAATTTGTTACAAACACTTGGTATATACATGCATGTAAAGATATAAGATAGTATTTATAATATTCACTATTTTTTTCAGGAAAAAATAAAAAAAGTGTAACTGATTGTGTGAAATCATTTTGGGACACTGATTTTGAAAGTGATATGGAGTTTAATGTTGCTGCTCCTCAAAAGCATAATATCCAGAAAAATCAAGGTCTGTCTTTCATACCAAGTCCTCCTTTGAAAATGTATTTTCTTTGTCATAGTTCACTGTTAGTAATGCGGAAATTCTCTTTTCAGAAACAGTACCTCCGAAAAGAAATAATGATAAACAGGATCGGAAGAATAAAAAGATACCCATCACAAAAGGTACAATATTGACAGTTAGAAATTGCCATCAATTAATATCAAATAAAAGTTTACAATCTGATAAAAGTCTAATCGGTGATGAGAAATGTATAGAAATGAATAATCCAAATTCAGTAATACAAGGAATAGATAATACTAAAGAAAGCAAATCAAAAAGTAAAAAAAAAGAGATTGTAAAAGAAAATGTTCCAGTGAATAGTAAAAATGAAGTTAGAAGGAACCCAAAACTTAAACAGTGTGTTGATTGCATTAGAGAAAAATCAAAAAACACACCTAAAAAGAGTAGTATAAATACAAACTTGACAAAGCATGATGACAGTTCAGATAGTAAGAAGGATGTTACTAAAAATTCTACAAAGAATGGGAATCTTTCAAGAAAAACAACTTTAAAATCTAAAGATTGTAAAAACTCGGATCCAAAGCATGGTATTAAAACGACTACTAATAAAGTTATTAAATCTGACCAAATAAATAAAGCCGAGACTTTGAAAGACCCAATAAATAACTTGAGAATACAGCCAAAAAGAAAATCTAAGGATAAAAGTTTTATTCAATCTTCTACTTTCAAAACAATCAATACTAACGCACCAAATAAAACACCAAAATCTGAAGATTTTGTTTGCAACAATACTTCCATAAATAATATAAGTACAATTATAACAAGATCTAGGGAAAAGTCATCTTTTAATTCAAGTCAAGATGATTACACCAGCATAAACCTGAGTAACATATCAAACAGAAGCTTAAGATTACGTCAGAGGGTTCAGAGAAATATAAATTAATAACTTTAAACACAAAGTTTTATTGTACAATGTAATTATCTTTACTTATAATTTTGTCATTGTAATAATATGCTATTATTTATATTACCAATTTGTGGTTACTAGAAATTTTACAATATGATTAATTTTTATTTCATTAACTTTTAGGTTTTGTAAATCATGTATTCCAAATTAAAGTACATGTTTAAGTGTGTTACATTATTGATTTAACTTAAGAGTAGTATCTAATTAAATGTTTCTAATTTCGCATGAAAGCTTGTTTAGATAATAAAACTGACCGATTGCAATGTAAATGAAATGTGTATTTTGTTTTAACCATATTGCGCTACAGTCATGTGGCAGTGTGCACAGCATTTATATTGAATACTGTCTACAAATTCATTCAGTAAAACCAAATTTTATACCTATATAAAATTCCCTACAAATAGTTATATCATGAAATTAAGGACCTTTAAGATATTTTATATTTGAAATATATACTTATATTTTTGTATATAGAGTGTTATTTATAACTAACAACTCGTTCTCGTCTCGCTTCGGTCAATAATAGTTCTTAAGTTAGAACCAATGTTCGATATTGTTAGGGTAATGAAAGCTTAATCTATTCTTGAGCTAAAAAGCTAAGATTTTTTACTTATTTATAAGTCACTGGTTGGCTTAACCCACCTGTGTGTAAGTAGCAATCTATATAGACAGTAAGGCGCATTATCGTCGAAAATGCGTAATTAAGTCTTGCCTTCAAATCATCCACACTATTAAATTCAAAATCATTTAGGTGTATTCTGTAAAAACAATTATGCATGTTATTTTTTGCTTCTGCTACTATTTCGAAAAGGTGCTTTAACAATGACAATACAAATACAAAGTAAGTTTAAACCTACGCGAAACTGGTTTGGACACTATTATTTCCCGGCATCCTTGTCATTAATAAATTCATCTATAACATAATATCTTTTGCCTATAAGCTGTGCTTTAACGCGTCGCTTAAAAGTTCCAATGGGTTATTCACGTATCAACCTTATTGTAAAAACAAACTCCAAGCCCCATAGAAGAACCATATCATTCATCATTAAATCATATTTTAAAGGCGATATGACGACGTAACCAAATTATGCCCATTTCTTGTTTCATGATTGTATGTATCACTTTTCTGGTTGTACATATATATATTTTTAATAAATACTAAACTACTATAAAATTATTGATTATTGGCTACGGTGAGCACACCTATTTCTTTACATTTTTCCCTAGACTCGCGTAACTTTAATCTATATATAGCTCTGATTGCTCTTTTCTGTAATCAATGTCCACTGATTTAACCCACATTAGGATTCCATAAGACAATATAAATAGGCAAATTAAACAAGTCTAGCTGTCTCTACGTCTGTAATCAGTCTTTAGCGTAAGTTTACCTGCGCGAATCGATATAATTATGGGCGCCCCACTGAAGCTATCTAAGATGACACGGAAAAAAAGGGAGGGGTTGTTCCATACTTAATGTTTCATTATTTAATCTAAGGATTTTGCCTACTTTCTGTACATTTGGTAGAGCACACTTCGTTTTTCTAGCATTCAAAATTAAAATTGTTTGTGGTAAACCAATGAGATACATGGGACAAATCATTGTTTACGTCATCAAAATTTAACTTACTATTTTTAGTCTTAAATTTATCACCATCAAAGAGTACAATGTCCACATGGTTGCTAATAAAATAGCAACTCGTTAATATAAAGTAGTAAAAGGAACGGACCTAGAATAGAGCCCAGTGGTACACTCATAACAATTGATAATCCCGATGATTTAATATCATTTATGCTAACATTTCACTTTCTGCTTTTATTTTGAAATGCTTAATCCGCTTGTTTTTCGGGTATTTACATAAAAATATATTCCTGCAAATATGCTCGTTGCACAGAAATAGTTTGGCTGATCTCTTAGGTCTCCACATCAGGTATGTTTGACCTTATATTTGCACATAAATTAAGATTTTATATCATTTCGACGGAAAATGTCTATCGCATTGAATGCATTTTGCTACAGATTAAACATCATTCATAGCTTGTGTGATCCCTTTAAACTTTAAATTTTTATATTCCTTTAAAAATGCTCATCACATTGACTAAGTTTTGCTATGGGCCCATTTCGATATACTTAATAGTTTGTTTGATCCCTTAGGGTCACAAGTTAGACATTAGACTTTAAATTTTTATATACCTTCAGAAAATGTATATAAAAATATAGTATATATATATATATATATATATATATATATATTGTATAGTGTACATTTCCATATACATTATTAGTTGACTTAACTTTATAATTTTGGTAGACAAATCGGCGGAAAAATTTAAAAGGGGTTGTAAAGGTACTGTAAATAATTTACTGACTAGACAATTATTTTGACACGGACAGACACTTTATTTATATATATATATATATATATATATATATATATATATAT